>JAVTVY010045927.1:0-19983 GCA_036873755.1 Hanleya hanleyi
AGGCACCCGTTACTTGACCTAACCGCCCATCCTCTGACCGGCCTCGACGATCGCTTCACTGACACCCTTCCCGATCCCGTTGACCTAATATGGCCCCACCTAGGCCCGTTTCTTTTAGGTGTAAATCCGTGTTTCCGCTTAAGGTTCCAGGAAAGATCCAATTTTTACATCCAACCATCACGTGACGTCTCCTCTCCACGTTGACATAGCAACCCAAGGGCCAATGGGCCAAGGGCTGTGACGTCATCCACAGCCATATTTCCCCTCCCCGAATTACGCCTCCTTTATATACTACACTTACATTTTTCACAGAGATTTAGTATGTCAGTTATCTCTTTTTTTTTATTTCGCTCAAAATATGTATACCCCATACCATGAAATTTGACAGTGGTGCAGGAATTAAGCCTCCCTGAGCAAAGGCAAAGTTTGTTTGAAACTAGACTGTGTGCTGACTATGTAACCCAACTTTAATGTTGATTGGATGAGAAAAAATGATTTGGATCAAATTCATCTCACCCATGACGTACATGTACGAATGTACATGTATTTCAGTGGCTTACAATTTGACAATAGGACAGATAGGGAATCAGAATATTTGAGCAGGGATTCACTCTCCCTAGCCAAAATCAGATCTCGAATGAGACTAGTTCATATGCTAAGAATGTGGCCCAATTTTGAAAACTGGGTAAGAAATAAATGATTTAGATCAAATTTTATCTCAAGAATATCGCTTATGTTTCTACAGCTTACAATTTGCCAATGGGGCAGATAGGGAATGAGATTTTCTGAGCAGGGACTAAACCTCCCAGACCAAAGCATAGTTTGAGTAAAACTAGACATTGTGCTGAAATGGTTGCCTAATTTTAATGTTGATTTGGTAAGAATTAGATTTTCCTTTCCCAATGACATACATGTACACATATTTCTACAGCATAGCTTACCATTGGATAGATATTGAACGTGTATAATTTTGAACTGGATTTATGTCCCCCTGATCACAACCAAAACCACAGGCCCTCAAAACAAGAGTTTCTTGGGGCGTGGGGGTGTGGTCGGTGGTTTTAGGGTGAAGTGTCGAAATATGGGGTCTCTGTACATAACACAATGCTTTATATAGAAACGCAGCATAGAGTTATGTATAGAGACCCCATATTTCGACACTTCACTGTAAAACCACCGCCCACTCCCCTCAAAACTCTTGTTTTTAAGGCCTGTGATCAAAACTGAGTGAGACTTTAGAAATGATTATGAAACCCAAATTAACAATGATTGAGTGGGGGGAGGGGGATAAATGATTCACAGCATATTTCTGCAAGATTGGTCTAGAATTGGGTAATGACATGGATAGGATATCAAGAATATTGGATAAAGTTTTGGTCTATCCAATCAAAATAATTTGTTTGTAAACCTAGAATAAATGCTTTGTGCATAGCCTAACGTTAAGCTTGATGATGTATAGAATAAAAGCCCAATACAATTTCTGTTATTTCATTAATTGGGGTTCCGATAGTAGGCCTATCACGACATGTACATTTATTTATGTCATTAACATTATTGAAATTAAATCCACCAATGAACATTGTTCATAGATGGATCATAACTTCTTTAGTCTTTGGTTTTGATAGGACTCAAAAATAGCATGATTTTATCGCTCGAAATGATTTTTTGACCGAAAAGTAGTATTACAGGGTCCAATCCTTCTGATAAATTTTGCTTAGTCCCTAATAATATAAGACTAAGAGTGACTAAGTTGGTTGTTTTCTGCTGGCTTCCAGTTACTGAAGTCTACGGTGGCTCATAGGGAACATGCATTTTATTTTAGCAGTTTATGTATTTTTTGTTAATTTCTACCTCTGTTGAAACGTTTTTACTCGAGTTGAAATTATTTCTACCTCGGTTGAAATGTTTCAACTCGAGTTGAAATTATTTCTACATAAGTTGAAACGTTTTAACTCGAGTTGAAATAATTTCTACCTCAGTTGAAACGTTTTAACTCGAGTTGAAATAATTTCTACCATTTCAACTCGAGTTAAAACGTTTCAACCGAGGTAGAAATAATTTCAACTCCAGTTAAAACGTTTCAACCGAGGTAGAAATAATTTCAACTCGAGTTAAAACGTTTCAACTGCGGTAGAAATAATTTCAACTCGAGTAAAAACGTTTCAACTGAGGTAGAAATTAACAAAAAATAAATATACTGGTAAAATAAAATGCATGCCCCCTATAAGCCACCGTACAATTAAGTGGTTTGGCTATGCTTCGAGTAATGGCTTACTGTATTCTGTGAAACGAAACGAGCGAATTAATGACATCGAGTTCATGTTTCGTAATTGACAATGATGATAGTTATATTACGGGCTTTACGGTCAAGAGGTTAAGAGAATTTCGATGAACACACCTACTTTACCAATATACCCGATATCCCTGTTCTAATAGTGGTACAACAGTAATCGCCCGTATAGTTGTGCTTGAAAAAAAAAACATTGATCAGAGCGGAACGAAAACGGTCTTCGTAGCTGATTCAACAAAGTCCGAGTCGAGTCGGTTTGTTTATATTTACATGATACCATAGAGACGAAAATGCTTGCTTTATGTATCGCGGTAGAAAATCATCTATGCTGTATGGTACATGTGCCCTCGTTGATTGCAGGCGCGGTGGAGATTCTGCGAGCTGTGAAATATCTAACATTGTAAATCGATCGGATTAATTGATCCGTATATATTAGCAATCCCATCAGATATCACGAGTAGGGCTTAAATACAACTGGTGAATTTCGAGGAATTTATTTTCTCAAATTAATTTACGTCTGTCTTATTTTACATCGGCCGGGGTGACTCTGACGTCCCGCGATGACCGCTACCACAACCAAAGGACATGCCATTGCTCTGGCCATCGTGGCATGTCTTATAATAGGATCAGGTGAGTGAAACAACACTTATCCGTTAACATCCTTGTTAATCGGACATGCTGTGTATCTGGAAATAATAGCCACACAGAGAAGGTCCCATGCGCCCGAGACCAAAAAAATCATTCTTCCCGTTGCGTTTATAGGCTCATTAAACTTAATTTTGGTCTGTTTTACGAGGTATGCACTGCGAACAAATTTGTGTTGAAGCCATTTTGGCATCAGAATTGTGTTGAAAATAACGCAAATTGTGTTAGAATCAACACTAATTCGTGTTGAATCCAACATAATTTTGTGTTGATATATCAAGTTTAACACAGAATCATGTGATTTCAAAACAGAATAATTCTTTTGTGAAGCCATGCTAGCACAAAATTATATTAAAACAACTCACTTTTTTTTTCGCAGTGTATGCCGTCAAAAACGCTAATAAATGTCTGTTGATCGATCGTCAATCGTGTGGAACCGGGTTGAATTTCCATGCTTGTCGACACACGCAGCCTGAATTAGAATGCGTTTTAGACATTGCAGAAGAAGAATAAAATTTTTTTGGGCGTGTGGTTATAAGAAACGAACGCTTAGTTTTAATGAGCCTTATATGAAGAAAAATATTTATTTATTCAATGGTTCCAAACCCTGGACTTCTTATATCTCTCTCAGTCACGTGATGAATTGTGTATTCAGTCATCTGCGTGACACGTGAACACTTACCCAGAAATCTAACATCGCTTATGTAACAAGAAACCAGTTAAATTGTCATTGTCAACGCAAAGTATGTGTGCCGCAAGGCGTGAAGTCCCATATGTAACCCGATACACCAAATTAAAACTTGCTCTGTGGACTGTGCCAGTCACATTGCGCTGGCAATTAAGTTGATGTCATGTTACATGAGGGAGGTGACAGGCTAATTAAATTGTATTAATATATCCGCTAGCCATTTAATTGTCATGGATGTTGGGGGCCTGCATTGCATCAAGGGATGTAAGTGGGATTTTATTGTCATGGATGTAGGGGGCCTATGTCATCAGGTTTCAGGACAGTTCAGCACAAACAATAATGTTTCATGGAGAGAATACTCCATATTTAACTGTAAAAGCTCACACTCTAATGTGACTGAAAACAACCATCGACAACCGTTGGAAATTGAGCTGTTTTTGGCTTTTTCGTAAACATTTTAATATTGGCATTTTATACTATATCGGTATCTAAAATGTGAAATATTTAACCAATATGATATTTCGATGATTTGACATAGCATAATACCTTGATAAGTAAGTGGGTATATGCTCAATTCCTAAGCCATTTTCGCGCAGGAGTACATCGTTTGAAGGATGGGTATTTCTCCAGGCTATATAGCGATCACATCGTTATTATCGTATGAATTAGAATTGAAACTAGTATGAATTATGTAATATTTAATTTACTATTTAAGTTTGCTTGGGTTACCATGGTTACCGGGATATATATTTGATTGCTCACTGATTACGGGAGGGGGCTGAACTATATTAATGGCGTAATACATACCGTTTATTCAGTTATCTGGCAACTCAGAATCAATTGATGAAGATAACAAATAAACAATCTGCATTATCGGCTCTTTAATAATGCTTCATTTGTATGTAATAAAATAATCGTATTTCGCTATCTATATATTTCACAAGCATGTGGACAATTTGATGTATATTTTCAACAGGAAACACCCAGAAAAAGCATGCGCAATAAAGCCTTTATTCTCTTGTTGTTTTGTTTTATTTGTTGGTTTTGGGGGCGCCTCATCGTTGCCCGTAGTGTTAATAATTATTATTCAGTGGCATTATGTCCTCGCTTTTTTCATCACTCTTGTTGGCATGACCATGGACTTGTATAGATATGCGGTCAATGTCATGCCGAAGTGACTTGACTTTCAAGGTAAATATTGAATCTCGTAGTATTAAGTGGGCTTTTAAAGTGAGATGGAAATATTCCAATAGAATTTCACCTTAGTCAGGGATATCATAGAAACTTTTGATCTATATGTCAACTGAAGGTCTGAATTTCTATAAGACGGGGACAGAACTGATCTTTAATGTTTATTCATGAATATGTATGTGTATTATAAGTTCATCTTTGTACAATTAACTTTTTAAAGTGTACGATCGTGTTTAGATGTGTTATGACGCGTAACTGGGTTTTCAATAATAAACACACCTGTCTATTTCAGCTTTATAATGGCACAGTGACATCTTCTGAAATCAATTCCAAAGCCTACTCAGACACAACCACAAACATGAAGTTAAACGCAAGCGACAATACCGAGTTCAACATGCAAGAATGAAAACCATTTCGGTTTAATACATGGGGTAGCTCTGGAGGATATCAAGAGTACAAATCAAAAATAAAAAAAAATCAGCATCCCCATACTTTTAAACATGACAAAATACACACACTCAATATAGTGGGGTGGATAACCAGTATAACACTTCAAATGGTGATACAAGCATGAAACTTAGCATAAATATCCCAATTGGATATTTATTCAAGAAAATTAATTGAGCCATAAGAAAATCCAAGATGGCGGCCATTTTCAAGATGGCCGCCAATATTAACCATTTAAATGCACATACTTTATTATTATGGTTGATTTTCGGCCCGGATTAAGCTAGCAAATCTATGATTGGGGTTCTTCCAGATGATTCCAAGAATCCAATATTTTACCACTCCTCTGGAACACTCTCATGCGTCAGTTACCTGGAAATCCAATATGGCGGCCATTTGCTTGTGTGGGTGCCGAATGCGCCTCAAATAACAATTTTAAAACCACGTGAACGACTTATTTCACAGATTGTGACCCAGAATTATTGATAATACATGCATGCGTATGGGATTGTATAATCTAACCAAAAATACCCGAAAAGTAGCCAGTCCATTCTCTAGACATATAACTTAGTCAGAACTTAGTAAAACACTGGTCCGGTAAGCCACATCCACAGTTTAATAGCGTAAACTCGGACTGATTGTTTCCTACTACAGTAGTAGGAAGAGGTGAATTTCTGTCATATTCTGCCGCGCCCAGTGTTATCTGCCCCTGAATAGGTGGAGTCACGTGGAGCGTAGTCACATCCGGTGACGTCACTTCCGGGTCAAAGGTCACATATGGCCTACGGACTATAGGGTACAGGTGTACCACACATGCTCTAAGGCGTTAGAGCTCATTACTATAGAGTGTTAAGGCATTAAGCTAGGGCGTTAAGGCATTAAGCTAGGGCGTTAATGTGTTGAGACAGCTGTTAAGGCGTAACGACTGGCGTTAAGGTGTTAAGATGAGGGCGTTAAGGCGTAACGACGCCGGTTGATGGGCATCACTGCATTCGATGATTAGTTTCAATTCCATGGAATATCTAGAACAATCAGAGCTTCCGAGCTATTTCACCAGGGCGTTGAAGCGTTAATCCGGACGTTGGCAAGCGTATCCCAAAAAGCTGGACAGTCGACGTTCAGCCGTCAACGTGGGTTATACATGCTCTGAGTGCGAACGCACATTCATCAGACATTACGATATGATGCGACACCAAAAGAATATACATGGGATTAAAGACATCGAGGAGCCCACTGAAGCAGATACTGAGAATATGCCAACTGATTCTGAGAATCCACCGACTGATACCGAAACAGAGACTGTTGAGAGTCTATCTACTGATATAGAGATTTTGACCTCAGATAGTCGGGCTTACATCCCAGGGAAGTGAGGAAGAACCTACCTTCTGGGATTGTATTGTGACAGCAGCTATTAATACTCACGCTGCAACGATCGAGGACACCAGGAGGGATGGTACAACAGTACACCAAAAATAAGCCCCGCGCATCGGGAAGCAGCCAGCGGCGATCTATGAACATTTCATACCTTACCACCGCTTGAAATGAAAGGCGACCCCACGCACAGGTCCATCATGAAGACCAAGCGTCACTTGGAAGAGGCTATGGGGCTACCACCCATCGAGGCCCTGGAAAATGCGATCAGACTGCGCAAACAACTGTTTCAGGACATGCTGCCCGAAGAATATCCAGGCCTGCCCGACGACGCTTAGGTCACACCGAGCAAAGATGGAACTTTCTGAAATGGCGACTTCTGATTGGACAAGAATCTAACAGACAGGAACGAACAGGACAGATGCAAATGGTGGCCTCTGATTGGGCAAGAGTCTTTTTGAGTTGTAAACATACCCAACGCGGCTCCCCCAGCGTGGGTATGATGTAACATTGGGGAAAATAAACTACATGAAAAAAAAACGTATTGTTGTTGTTGTTCTCTCAAGTGTCAACCTTGTTGTTGTTGTTGTTCTCTCTCCGGTCTATATCATGGCGTCAAGGCGTTATGTTAGAGCGTTAAGGCGTAACTACGATTGGCCCCGATAAGCCCGGGGACCGATATGCTAAGGGGTACATTGGAACTCTTCTGTGTTCGGAGGTAGTTTTAGTGAAACCGGAAGATAACACCTCCCACGACACAATCGGATCAAGGATGGTCCATCTCGACACCAAATACCTTCTTGCACTGCCCCAAAATGGCCACTTGACTTACTACAACCAACTGCGCATACGCAGATTGACGCGACTTGCATTTTAAAAACACGCCATTCTGACTCTACCCCACTTCACTTCAAGCTTCACTTTGACACCTTCCACGACCCATTCGGACCCATATCGGTCCATCTCTACCCCAAACACACATCCACATACCCCCAAAATGCCTACTTTCTATACTACGGGCCAGACTGCGCATGCGCAGAATATTGAAAACGGACGAACTATTAGTCCAGTCGGATGCTCCTCCACGATAGCTTCAAAATAAGACCTCATACGACACCATAGGATCATTAGGGGCTCATCTAGACCCCAAAACGTCCACCCCGTATGGGCCTATACCCCATAGCCATGCAGTATAGGCCTATGGGCTTACCCAGGCTTCGGCGAACTTTTTCCAAAAATTTCACCGTTTCGCTTCGAAACCCTTCCCATCGTGTTCTAAATGACGAGACGTGAAAAACAAATCCAGACAACCCATATGACAATGAACGTGTGTGAATTTCCCAGGTTGAACCTATACCCCCATATAGCCAGTATGGAGCTATATGGGCTATATGGTACTTTTCCAAAAAATTCACCGTTTCGCTCCGGGACCCTTCCCATCGTGTTCTAAATGACGAGACGTGAAAAACAAGACCAAACAACCCATATCACAATGAACGTGTGTGAATTTCCCAGGATGGACCTATCCCTCCCATAGCCAGTATGGAGCTATATGGGCTATATGGCACTTTTCCAAAAAATTCACCGTTTCGCTCCGGGACCCTTCCCATCGTGTTCTAAATGACGAGACGTGAAAAACAAGACCAAACAACCCATATCACAATGAACGTGTGTGAATTTTCCAGGTTGGACCTATACCCCCCATAGCCAGCCTATAGGCCTATATACAGACCTCGGTGAGTTTTTCCAAACATTTCACCGCTTCGCTCCGGGACCCCTCCCATTGTGTTTTTCTCGGCGAGACGAGAAAATCGAGACCCCACAACCCATAGTAAAGCCCACAAAAAAAATTGACCACCCCTCCCTCCCCTCATATAGCCAGTATGAGCCTATATACAGACCTCGGTGACTTTTCCCAAAAATTTCACCGATTCGCTCCGGGACCCTTCCCATTGTCATTTTCTTGGCGAGACGAGAAAAACGAGACCCCACAAGCCATAGTAAAGCCCACGAAAAAAAATTGACCATCCCCATACCCCATACAGGCATTTTCCCTTATATTGTATAATACAGACCCCTATTGTAGGGGTAAAGTCCGTGTTCCGCTTTTTATATTTTCGGAAAAAATCCTAATTTTACATGCACCCACCCCATTGACTTGATAGGCAGGCCCCGATAAGCCCGGGGACCGATATTAGCCCTTTTGGCTAGGGTTGATAGGAGTTTTCCCCTATTTTAGGGGTAAAGTCCGTATTCCGCTTTTTATATTTTCGGGGAAAAATCCTAATTTTACACGCACCCACCCCATTGACTTGATAGGCAGGTCCCAATAAGCCCGGGGACCGATATTAGCCCTTTTGTCTAGGGTTGATAGGTGTTTTCCTCTATTTTGGGGGTAAAGTCCGTGTTCCGCTTTTTATAGTTTCGGGAAAAATCCTAATTTTACATACACCCACCCATGACTGGATGCCCCTTCACGAATGCTTCACTTTGATACCTCAATACTGGTGTCAGTCGCAGAAAAAAAAGTCAGTAAAATCCCAGGCCGGGGCTCTAGTAAAGCTTTCTTCACTATCAACATGATTAGGAATGATCCGGCGTCCACATGAAATTCCTCATCTGTCATTACTCCGCCACTGGGGCATGCAGATGTGAAGCTGTCTCAAAAACCCATTTGGTGAATGGGCGAAAATAACTACAAAGCTCTAGAAATTACCGAAGCTGTTATTTGTAGCCGGCTTTGATTCTCAACATATCTGACCTTCTCAGCATTAGCGATGTGGGAAACGACTTGGAAATCATTGAAAAATGTTGACCGCTTCTGCCTTGTAAAAAACTGGCTTGTGAAATGTTCGCGGAAATTCTTCATTGGAGGTTGGTACTTTATGGTGTGACGCTTATATTTACAAGCACGGATTTGTCAAGTTTGTTTATAGCAACCTGGTTGATGAAAGTCTCTTCGATCCAGACGGAGATGAGAAGGTGGGAACCACATCAGGCATGGTCAAGCACCCATACTCCACATCAAGGATAATAATAATAAACTATAATAATAATAATAAACTTTATTTTAACTCGATAGCCTCAATAGGACAATGTGCCTCTTTTCATGAGGGTCGAGGGCTAAAACAGATGAGAATAACAATTTAAATATTTATATATACATGGTTAATAAATTTGCAGTCTAAAATACATTAATGGATCTTTAGAATCGGGTAAAAAACAATCGTATAAATAAAGTGGAGTATAATACATTATCTAAAATAATCCGATATTTTGAATTCACTCTGGCTAAACATATCATGCAGTTGAGAATAATACTATATTAAATTAATGGATCTTTAAAAATCTTGTAAGGGCATCATACAATTTATTTGTTAAGAAAAAAAAAAAAAAAAAAAAAATGGGAAAGTATCCCTCCTCACTTTGGAGTTAAGTTGCCGATAATCAACACACAGCTATATGCTCCCATCTCATTTGTAAATCAAGACCGTTGATGAAAGTATGTGCTGGTACTTGGTCTGGTGACAAGTTTCGGAATGTGCGCCTCAATATCCTGGTGTCAACTCAGAGGAATTGTTAATATGGCCGAGTGACCACGTCAGTTTGCACAGATTTTTATCAGATTTTATGAAGAGTCCTGATCTTTCATGGGGAAATTCTCAGTTCTTCTGGTAGGAGCATTCACAGAGATGAATCGGAGATTGATTTTTGACAAAAAGTACCCTTTTGTTACACGAACAGCTGTCGATATGCCAAAAGGACACTCAGGGTGAATGTTGCCCAATATCAATGATCAATATTAGAAATGATAATGCGGAGAATATACAGGAATTTGCATGGTGACGTCTGATAGTCTTTAGATTACATGTGTATCCGGATTCTAAACTGTTGTTCACATGTCATCTTATCGTCTGTTGTCTAATAGTATAATACTCGCCTAATCTTTTGTTTGCACAAGACATCTGCTTCTTCTTTACCACTATCATAGTTTGTAGAATGTCACTTTTGTTAGACAGATTCGCTCTTCAAATGTGTTTCCTTCTTCGACCTGCTAATCCTATACATGAAACAATACATTGACATTGCATGTAGCCAGGTACAATGAACCAGCTCTTGGTACAGATTTACAGGTCTATTTTCAAAACGAGAAAATGTCACAGAACTACTATTTCAGATTCATCTGATATCAATTAAGAACTAGACAATGTAGATACAATGACACGGTCTTACATGACATCCCCAAAAGGCATCCTTTCGCTGTATTGGGATGTAAACTAATGCAGAAGTAGAAAACGTAAACTAATAACTAGAACTCGTGGACTTCGAAAGGCTGCCGTTACCTGTGTGATTTTATGGTTTTGATGTTTGGCTGTGATCTTTAGAGAGTTTTTTCCATTTCCCAAAATTGGATCATGACGTGTATAGGTTGTGTTATGTGTAATGCTTTAGTTACCTTTGACAGACATAACAGGATGAAATGTACGAATTACAATAATTTGATGATTTATTCCATTAATTATTTTGGTGCTTCAGAGAAAATTTTAATGAAAACCAGAGCGTCTGAAGTCCCCCGACGTTGAAACTAATTATTTGGCTTGGAACCTTAACATTCAGTACCCAGCATGAAAAGCATTCTCGATTGATATCCTGTGGCAAGTTATCCACATACAAAATTTGCAAAGAATATGTTCAGGTTTTTTAAGTTACCATCCAGAAGTAACTATTTTTTTTCACTTGTCTTCCTGGTACTTCAGCTTGTCACCCCTACTGAAACTTTTTTCACCATACTGTCATGTATTCCAACTAGTTTCTCCATTTTTTCAGGCATTGTAGAATTTGAACGCACATGTTTTTTTTGTTTTTTATTCTCGATCGGGAGACGTTGATGACACTGACAGATTTATCTCGTTCCTCTAGCTCTGCATTGCCAAGATCAATGTCCTCACTCCATGATGTTGACCATCATCCTAACGCATGGCACGATCATGTCTGATATCTGAGATGCCCAAGTCAAACTATTTAAATACAGATAATTTCAATGGCTCGTTTAAATGCGGTGGGCATGTGACTTGATGCTCCAGGAACAACTTTCGAAGAGGATTATGTCCCTCCAGAAATATGTCCTTTGCGGCTGAGAGGTGGCACCGTGTGAAATACGTGCCGAATCATAGCGATAAGCTAAGGGTAGAGTTAAGTGAAACGTGAAATGCCCTTAGCAAGCTAAGATGGATGTTGACTCAATGGGCTCATTTCTCTCAACAGACTGTTCCACTATTAGGGAGTTCAGTGTAACATGTCAACAAAATGTTCAATTATGAGATTAAATTTGTTGGAATAATATTTTCTTAAATATCATAACAGCAGGGGGGTTAGGCAATTTTTCATCTAGGTAACTCAGATTAAAAACTTGAATTTGAAGAATTGAGTTTTTGAGAAATTTTGAACTTGAGATTTGCCCCAAACAATTGAGGTTTTTATCGATGGGAAAATGCGCGCCAAACACGCGCAAAAAAATTTGTGTTATATTGGATAAATATTGAATTCTTCAAGAGATAAGTCGAGTTCCCAAACGAAAATGTTGAATTGTCGTGACAAATAATCAAGCAAAGTAATTGTTGTTGTTGTTGTTGTTGTTGCCTTCAGTTTACTCGATCAACCATCAAGCTCCGTCTGGAGCTGTCCTTCACCAGACGCTTCTGTCCTTCCCCAGACGGAGACTTCTGTTGTCCGTGTGGGGACGGTTGCGTTAACATTTGTACTAGCTCATGTTATACGGATACATACCAGGCCAGCACGCATCTCAATATCTATGGCTTCGCAAACATGTAATATATACCTGACTATACGCTAAGAATTAACGTTCTCGCAAGCTATTTACATTCCGTACATATTCCATTATTTAGAATAGAAATAAAACATAATATATACCAAGTAGCTCATGACTATACGTTGATATTATAACATTCATATTATCATGGTATGGTATTTCTTGTCTTTAAGAACCAAGGCTCTTGCAAACTGATTTATATTTATTAGATATTCCATGGAAAAAATGCAACACTGCAACATGCACCGGGTATAGGCCTACACCTATACGCTATTCGAGTATAACATCCATATTACAAAAGGAGTCCATCTCTTAAGATGTAAGGCTCTTGAAAACAGTTATCACGACGCCATGTTTCTCTTAAGCACGAAAGGCTCTCGCAAATTAATAATTACATTTATTTTACACTCCTCAAAAGAAAGATATACAACACTACAAGCCATGAATATCCAATGTTGAAATTGACTGTTTTAATAGTTATCTGACCAGAATCTACGCTGATAAATAGCTTGTATCACTGACGTCCCTACTCTCCTTGGGGGGCCTGGTGCCGGCACTTGACATATGACCCCGCCAATAAAATTAGCTGTCAACTAACCCATACTTAAAATACTTTGCTGGGGGAAATAAGCTAACCATATTCATGGAATGTATAAATTATATACAGTGCACCAGTATAGGTTATACGCTATTAGTACAACATGAATAGTATAATGTCAGTTCGTCTCTTAACATCTAAGCTTCTCGCAAACTATATTAATTACACATCCAATAAGAAATGTTTTACTGCATATCAGGCATATATGGTAGAATATCAATGCAATCTCCTCTTAAGAACTAAGGCTCTCGCAAAGTAATGACGTCAATGACATTTCCATAAGAAGAAATACAACACTGAGTAAAAAAAAACGTAATACGCGTAACGATATTACAAGAGCTGAGGCTCTCGCAAACTTTTTACATTTATTATATGAGCGAAATAATACACTATATCATATATACCAGGTTTACGAAAATAGGCTAATATTATCAAATTAATATTATCATCGTATGGTAATTCTCCTTAAGAACCAATTTTCTTGCAAACTAATTACATATTATGAAATGTTCCATGAAAAGAATACAACACTATATGCAACAGGTTTACACATAGGCTAAGCCATCTGCAGTACAACATCAATATTATAATATCACTTTTTTTTAGATCTAAGGCTCTCGCAAACTAGTATAATGGTTTGGTAGTTCTCTTCTTAAGAACCAAGGGTATCGCAAACTAATTACATTTATATCATACTCCATGAGAACAATATATACAACACTATATAATATTTACCTCGCACCAGTATATACGCTATTACAGTAAAACATCAGTAGTAAATGGGAGTTTGTCTCTTAAGATCTAAGGCTCTCGCAAACTGATTACATTAAATACATATCCCATGGAAAATAAAAAAAACTAATGGTATATATCTAGTATATGCAGTATAACATTAATAATATCGTGGCAGTTCCTCTCTTAAGAACTTAGGGTTTGCAAATTAATTATGTCAATTACATTCTCCATTAATACAAGTAAACTCTATAACACACCGGGTATATGACTACGCTACTACAGTATAATATCAATACTATAATTGTAGTTTTTCTCCTAAGCAAACTAATTACATTTGATTAAATAGGTCATGAAAGAGAAAGAAAATATATACCAGTTATATGCCTATTCGTTTCACAATACAAGATCAACACTGTAATTGCAGTTCGTTTCTTAAGAACTAAGGTTCCCGCAAGCTAATTATATTGATTACATATTCAATAAAGAGAAATATTCAAGACTATACAATATAAACCGGGCACTAATACATGCCTATGCGATATTACAGTATAATATGAATGCTACAATGACAATTACTCTCTTAAGATTCGAGGCTCTCGCAAATTAAATATTCATTACATATTCCATCAAATGAAATAAAATATATGCCTACACAGTAAATACAAGACGTTTTTATTTCGACGCTTCAAAAACACTTGCCAGACACACTTAATAAACATGTCAAGGCGTTTTACTGTAAAACAGTTACGTTTTTTGAAAACGGAAACACTTATATGACAAACACCAACCGTTTCCACTTAAACGCCTGTGTTTATAATTTCTTTCGAGAATCGACACAGCTGGAAAACACTTGCGTTGATCAGTTTTGCACTAGTGTTTTTATTTAAAAACATCACCGTGATTAACAAAAACGCACAACGCGATTATCTTCAGACACACTTATTAGACACGTCATCCGTCTTTAATAAATATGTCGCATGTTTATGAAACAAAACGCTACTGTTTTATGGTAAACTGCACATGTCAACAGCTTACGATTGCTTACGATTTGGTATGAAAACACCAGAGTAGTGTATAGAGAGCACTTAAAGCCCCTTTTCACCCGGATGTAACTATGACGTCACAACTGTATGGTTTGTAACGAGGCTTTTGATTGGTTGAATTGTAAGTGTGAGGTTGAATTTGATTGGTTGAGGTGTCGTCCCTGTTGTAAAGCAAGATGGTGGGTGTCGGCCCTGTTGTAAAGCAAGATGGCGGCGTGGTTCGGGCATGTTCGGGCATGTTCGGGCAAAAAAAAAGTTCCGGCAAAAAAAAAAAAAAAAAAAATGTATTCATGCGCGGTGATGCGGTTTGGCCGTGGTTTTGGCGGTGATTCGGTCTCGGGAAAAAGCTTCCGCGGAGAAAAAGTAGTCCCTAGATAAAATGGTCCGATGGGGTCGAGTGAGGTATCAAAGTGAAGGTTAGGTGAAGGAGCATCTAATGGGCTGGGTGTGGGGTTGAAATATCGTCATTCTGCGCATGCGCGGCGGCCGAAGGGTATGAAAATAGCCTTTTTGGAGCTAGGGGAGCCCCTAAGGGTCCGATGGGGTCGAGTGAGGTATCAAATTGAAGGTTAGGTGAAGGGGCATCTGATGGGCTGGGCGCGGGGTTGAACTATCGGCATTCTGCGCATGCGCGGAGGCCAAAGGGTATGAAAATAGCCTTTTTGGAGCTAGGAGATTGACTACTGGTCCAGTGGGGTCGAGTGAGGTATCGATGTGAAGCATTCGTGAAGGGGCATCTGATGGGCTGGGTGTGGGGTTGAAATATCGGCATTCTGCGCATGCGCGGTGGCCCAAGGGTATGGAAATAGCGGTTTTGGAGCTAGGGGAGTCCCTAATGGGCCAATGGAGTCGTATGAGGTATCAAAGTGAAGCATTCGTGAAGGGGCATCTGATGGACTGGGTGTGGGGTTGAACTATCGGCATTCTGGGCATGCGTGGTGGCCCAAGGGTATGGAAATAGCCGTGTTGGAGCTAGGGGAGCCCGTAATGGACCAATGGGGTCGAGTGAGGTATCAAAGTGAAGCATTCGTGAAGGGCATCTGATGGGCTGGATATGGGGTTGAACTATCGGCATTCTGCGCATGCGCGGTGGCCCAAGGGTATGGAAATAGCCGTGTTGGGAGCTAGGGCAGCCCCTAATGGACCAATGGGGTCGAGTGAGATATCAAAGTGAAGCTTATGTGAAGGGGCATCTGATGGGCTGGGTGTGGGGTTGAACTATCGGCATTCTGCGCATGCGCGGTGGCCCAAGTGTATGAAAATAGCCGTGTTGGGATGTAGGGGAGCCCCTAATGCACCAATGGGGTCGAGTGAGGTATCTAAGCGAAGCATTCGTGAAGGGGCATCTGATGGGTTGGGTGTGCGGTAGGAATATCATTCTGCGCATGCGCAGATGCAATACGGAGGTCTCGTCCAATCAGAAGCGAGTATTTCAAATCCGTCCCAGAGCTCTCGTCCAATCAGAAGCGAGTATTTTGACCCGGTGCATTATGGGACATATCCAAGATGGCGGCACGTATGTTCAAGATGGCGGCACATCCGGTGTCGAAAACTGGCCATTTTGTCGGATGTGGTCACTCAGTGTCGAAAACTGGACCCTGTATGACGTCACTTCCGGGTTTTTCACTAAAAACTACCTCCAAACATAGAAGAGTTCCTAATGTTTCCTCTTAGACGTCCGTATGTTCAATCGCCGGTGTGTTTTGTGTTTTCCCGCCCCGCCCCAGCGCCCCGCAGCGCGAGCGCGCGCGCGAGTTCTCCGGAAGTGCGCGCGCGGACGCGGGTCAAAAGGTCAAAGGGTCACCTCCAGGTCAGACGGTCCAATGTCCAATGAGACAATGTTGCGGCATCGCTATAGTCAAAGCTTGAGCACAATAAAAAATTCTAGATTCTAGGGGGATTCTAGATGAACCTGGGAAAGATGGGCAGTTCCATTTGGACCAATCAGCGGTCGAGAAAAAGAGCCAATCAGCGATCGAGAAAAAGAACCAATCAGCGATCGAACAATCAGCCAATGGAATTGGGGTATTCACGGTGTGCTTTCGCTGACGTCCGCGCCTACATCTGGGTTCTTGTATACCCGGGTAATGTTTTTTCTGGACATGGATGGGTTACCTTTGGCTCCATTCTAGGCCACTGATTGACTAATACGGTGTTCAAAGCCACTTTCATGCATTATGCTCATAGAACTTATAGTCATAATCTGTACGTGTTGGACGAGTCTCTTCACTCACCGTATACACGTACCTCAATGAAATGCCCGCTCCAAACCTAGACCAAAGACACGTACTTGGTCTGTAGGCTGATTTCATTGGCTCTCTATTTTTTACTATAGTGCTCTTGCCTTCTAAACTTGATGGGTTACATTTTGACCCCATCCTACACCACTGATTTCAGTTTGACTGAATCTCCACATTGGGCATTGATGCATTAGGAATAAAACACACAAGACAGGGTTTTTTGGTGAGATCTCATTTTTTTTTTTTTTTTATTCAGTGAACAACAACAGCGTGAGAACAACCACGTGAAAACTGAAGCCCAGAACAAGGGGCTTGTAATTAACTGAAGCCCAGAACAAGGGGCTTGTACATTGAAGCCCAGAACAAGGGGCTTGTACATTGAAGCCCAGAACAAGGGGCTTGCCATTAACTTAAGCCCAGAACGGGGCTTGTACATTGAAATGATGGGCGGCCCAGTCATAGACGAGTACATCGCGGTCCTCGGCCTGGGAGTACTCGTCAAACATCTGTACGATAGTAGATAAGGGTCTTCCCCGGCATCGATGGTACAGGTAAAACAAACAATATTGTCCGCACACGCCACTGGTCAGGCTTTGCAACGTTTGACTGTTCCAACACCACGTCTCTGTGCCTTGATCCATGAAGTCTGTTAAATCGGGATGGAGGGATGGCAGACCGTACGGGTCAAAGTATTCCCCCTGCTCTTCTGTCAAGTACACGGCCACCCAGTGTTCACCGGGTCGATCCATCGGATCCGTGTTGAGAACGTAAGCAGCCGGATACATACGGTCTAATGGAAACACATCTCGGGCGAACACCCCTTGAAAGACCCTACGTGTCTCTGGGTCATTCTCCAGCACGGTGGTTATCTGGGCTGTATCCATGTTAGGTGGAGAAGTCACACAGGACGTTGCGCGCCTTGTCCACTTGAATGATGTTGTCAAACTCGGCGTAGAAGATCACATTGACGGTGGTCGCCAGGGCTCGTGCAAAGTGGATTTCCAACCGTAAATTGCCTTGCTTGGTCAGGGCCAGCTGATGGTCGTTCTCTAAGGTGGGGGTCAGATCGAAACAGAACAACGTGTATCCGTTCACGTAGTCCTCCCGACTGATCATATTCCCTTCGTCCTGGTTGATTTGACCGGTGGCTGTAAACAGGCTCTGATAGGCTCGAATGAAATTCCTCCGCCCAAAGTTCGGGGTTAAGGCCGTGGCTGGCACCTGTTGTCCATCCACACGCAGGGCCACAAAATTGATGCCGAAATGTTTAAAGTCAAACGGATTCTCTGGGTAGGCTCCGCTGAAAGTGGTATTTTACACACAGGCCAGGATCAATCGCTTGGGTAGTTCCCCCAGGAACAGGTTTTCTTTGTTGGCGCCCATATTTCCAGCAGGCACAGAGAACACTTTGGTTTGCACACGTCGGATAGGGTACTGGGCTGGTTTTGTTTCCAAGGCTTGCATGTGTCCCAATTGAACGGCTGGATTCGGTTTCACTTTTCGGACATATAGGACTGCGTCTTGGATGACAATCTTATAGTCCGCTACATGCCCCTCTACGTTAGTGGCCATCAAGGCGAAGGTGGGAGGCGCCCGTATCAGTCGGATTTTGATGGGGGTCTTGTTCAAGAGGTACCGGTCTTGCATGAACATGTCTGCATGCAGTCGACCCATCACATCCACCGAGGCACTGTTCGCAGTGAAAGCCTTCCGTTTGTTATATCCCCCATTGTCCGCCGTGTCCATGTGCTCGGCCGTGTCCTTGTAGAATAAAGCGGTTGTCAGCTGAGATTTTAGCCTCTCGGCCATACGACAACAGTGTCTCGATGTAGGCTCGATAGGGGTACGTGTTGGTGGAGTCACTGATGAGTTTGTCGCTGAGAAAAATATCCACCTGCTGAAGCATCGAGTGCAGCCAGAGATTCGTCGGGCCCACCGTTGCTTGGTCAGCGATTCTGGTGCCAGCTCCATTGACCACCTTGGCTTTCACATACAAGTAGGTATAGGCTAAATCCACATAGGCCGTATCCGCATTACTGATGGTGAACTCGATGGGTCCGGTTTCGTTGATGCTGGAGAGCGGGAGATGCTCCACCCATAATCCTTGTTCGACACTGGTTTGTGTGGGCGGCACAGTCCACAAATCAAATTCACTGTTGGTGGAGGGGCAGGACTCGGCGTGGATTAAGGCCATGTTTTAAGAAAAGATATCCCGGGTCTTCTTGGATGTGCGTCGTCGCTGGATCGGTCGTCGACTGGTGCGTGATCTCGGTGGGGCAGCTCTTTTATTCCCTACGGTGCGTTGTGCTTTGGCCACCAAGACGCCTCCCGCTTCTTTGGCCCGTCGTTTCAAGGCTTGTCGGGGTGCCGTACCCCCAAGACATCACCGGCCACTTGCAGTCCACTGCGTACCGCTTGTTTGCCGATTGCTTTCACACCCCGCGTCACCAAGGGCAGGAACGTTTTCACAATGCTGCCGAGTATGTTCCCCAGACCATGTCCTCGTTGCATGCGTGCACCGCTAAAGACCGGAAAGCCACCCCCGGCCTGTTGGGCATAATAGTCGGCATGGCTGCGTGCATCGCACTCGTAAGGTACTTTCATTATGCAAAGTGGGGAGCACGTGCTTGTCGAAAATGAAGTGTCAGCACCACTTTTCCTCGTTCGAATGCCACCGCTCGTCCCGTGTCATCTCTTATATCCACCGTGATCGTGGTGATATCGGTATGTCGTACGGGCAGGTACATGATATGGTTGAAACTGTGGGTGACTTGATCGCCATACGTCTTTTTAATGGGGACCACCCGTAACAGAGGTGTGTTGATATCGCCCACGATGTGGTTGTCCACCACGTCCGAGTAGACGTAGAGTCCGTACATACCTGACTTCATATCCATCGGCATCT
>JAVTVY010045928.1:0-21291 GCA_036873755.1 Hanleya hanleyi
ATCGTGACTTCGCGCTTCGCTTCCAGGCTTTGCAATGCTTTGTTTTGATTTCGCATCGTGACATCGCGACTTCGCATCGTGGCTTCGCCACTTCGCATCGTGACTTCGCGCTTCGCTTCCAGGCTTTGCAATGCTTTGTTTTGATTTCGTATCGTGACTTCGCGCTTCGCATCGTGGCTTCGCGACTTCGCATCCTGCCTTCGTGTGATTCATAACACAATACAGCGATGTCCCTTCTCGGCCATCATAGATATCTATAGTATCACCCTGCTGGACGTAACCATTTCTCCAAACGAGGATATAATAATTGCTTGTTGATCGCACCCACTCGCCTCTACAGAGTTAATCGTGTCTGGAATTGAATATCTGGCGGACCAAAATCCGCACTTTTTCGGAAAGCGAAAATGATGATCCCTTTATGGCCATAAAATTTTACAAAAAACGAGTAGGTCGACCCCCTGTTTTTTTTCGCCATTTTAAATTGTCCTTTGGACGGGAAACACTTTAACATATATAAAAAGAAAATCATTTAATACGTTTTCGCTGGGTTGCGGGTAGAATTTGACACATTTTCATATAGTTTTTCAGAAAAGTTGAAGAAGGGTTACGGAGGATTGCACGTCTTTCCTTTTCAATTTCAATAGCTCACAAGTCTCCTGAAATAAGAGCACGGGTGTGCCCATTTAGAAAATATATACTTTTACAAGGTTTTTGATAAAGATTTTACATCTATTTATGGCCGAAGATCCGAACCCATGCCTGTTTTTAGCCGCACATCATTTAGGTGTGGAATGCACCCCTAGGTTTGTAAAGCTTCCAGCTTTCATTTCCGATATCGGAAATTCGGTGACAATTTCCGATATGGGAAATTCTCGATATCGAAAATTGTCACTGAATTTCCGATATGGGAAATTCTAATTCCCGATAACGGAAATTCCATTTCCGATATCGGGAATTGCAATTTCCGATATCGGAAATTCGGAATAGAAAGCACTTTGGCTTGCCATACAGCTGAGATCATTAAAGGGCAAAGCAAGCGGCACTTGCATTTAGTTACTTTCGTTTAGTTACTTTCGTACATCTCAACCGCTAATGTCACAACGAAGGGTTTATGCAACCCAGTCAGTGGACCGGAAATCATCCCATGTAAATACTTCTACATGTGATATTTCTGTTCCCATGCGGAAATAGGAATCCATCTTTGGTACATGAACCAATTTGAACAGGATGATGTCATTAGTTCCACTTTCTGACGCCAGGGGGCGCTGAATTTAAACACGGAATAAATCTCTATTTTAGAGACGATCATTCGAAATTGTGACTGTCGACACCTCTGAACTGATCGAACCATGTTGTCTTGAATTCGATTTTTCTTGCCATGGAATTTCACATAAGTTTGACCGATCACTTAGCTATTTCACAGGAATATAGTTTATGGTATGTAGGTCTTAATACCACAGTAGTATATAGCATGCTTTTCGACGCTACTTTTTTGGGCACCGGGAAAATTCGCCATCTGTTGGTCCATGTTAAATCGCAATCGGGAACCCTCAAATTTCGATCGATAGGGGGCGCTACCAGCTCAAGTCGTCCAATCAGAAGCGAGTATTTTTTTCAAATCCGTCACGAGTCCCATTGACCTTTGACCTCAGAAATTTGCATATCACGTGACCCAGGTCAAAGGTGCCGGTGTATTCTTCCGCGGTGATGCGGTCTGGCGGTGATGCGGTCGCGGAAGAAAGCTTCCGCGGAGAAAAATACGCTGCATGGTCCGATTGGGTCGAGTGAGGTATCAAAGTGAAGCATTCGTCAAGGGGCATCTGATGGGCTGTGTGTGGGGTTGAAATGTTGGCATTCTGCGCATGCGCGGTGGCCAAAGGGTATGAAAATAGACGTTTTGGAGCTAGGGGAGCCCCTAATGGACCGATGGGGTCGAGTGAGGTATCAAAGTGAAGCATTCGTGAAGGGGCATTTGATGGGCTGGGTGTGGGGTTGAAATATCGGCATTCTGCGCAAGCGCGGTGGCCAAAGGGTATGAAAATAGACGTTTTGGAGCTAGGGGAGTCCCTAATGGTCCAATGGGGTCATATGAGGTATCCATGTGAAGCATTCGTGAAGGGGCATCTGACTGGACTAGCGGCTCGGGCGTTGTCACCATTCTGCGCATGCGCAGACAGGGAATTGTGGGAAAAGGATATGGAAACAGACGTCTTGGGATCTAGGGGAGCTCCTAATGGGCCGATGGAGTTGTATGAGGTATCAATGTGAAGCCTATGTGAAGGGGCATCCAGTCATGGTTGAGTGCATGTAAAATTTTTCCTGAAAAAAAAAACGGAACACGGACTTTATCGAAAAATCCGAGAAAATGCCTATATGGGGTATGGGGTATGGGGGGTATATAGGTCGCCGGGCTTAACGGGGCTTGCCTATCAATAGAGTTATCTCCCCCTAGTTTCAGGGTGGGTGTATGTAAAAATTTTCCTGAAAAAATACGGAACACGGACTTTATCCTAAATTACGGGAAAATGCCTATATGGGGTATGGGGGTATAGGACCATCCTGGGAAACCTACTTCTCGACATTTGCGGTATAGGTTGTGGGGTCTCGTTTTCTTAGTCTCGTCATTTAGAACACGATAGGAAGTGTCCCGGAGCGAAACGGTGAAATTTTTGAAAAAAGTCACCGAGACCCATATAGTCCCATACTGGAGGTATAGGACCGATGTTTGTCCCACTGGGAAACCTACTTCTATACATTTGCGGTAGGGTTGTTTGGATTTGTTTTCTTAGTCTCGTCATTTAGAACACGATAGGAAGTGTCCCGGAGCCAATCGGTGAAATTTTTGGAAAAAGTCACTGAGACCCATATAGACCCATATAGTCCCATACTGGGGGTATAGCACCAATGTTTGTCCCACTGGAAAACCCACTTCTAGACATTTGCGGTAGGGTTGTTTGGATTTGTTTTCTTAGTCTCGTCATTTAGAACACGATAGGAAGTGTCCCGGCACGAAACGGTGAAATTTTTGAAAAAAGTCACCGAGGCCTGGGTAGGCTCATATAGACCCATATACTGGGATATAAGCCCAATGTATGTATAAATCCATACGGGGTGGACATGTTGGAGTCTAGGTGAGTCCCTGGTGGTCCAATGGAGTCGTATGAGGTCTTATTTTGAAGCTCTCATGCAGGAGCACTTGACTTCACTAATGGTTCGTACGTTGTCAATAGTCTGCGCATGCGCAGCCTGGCCGTAGTAGAGAAAGCAGGCATTTTGGGGTGTGTGTGTGGGTGTCTTTGGATTAGAGATGGGCTATTCACGGTTCGAATGGGTCGTGTGAGGTATCCATGTGAAGTCTATGTAATGGAGCATCTGATGGCGTGGATGTGGGGTAGACATAGGGTCATTCTGCGCATGCGCGGTAGCCCAAGGGTATGGACATAGACGTGTTTGGGGTCTAGGTGGGCCCCTCATGGGCCTATTGTGTCGAGTGCGGTATCCATGTGAAGCCTAGGTGGGGGAGCATCCACCTGGACTAACATTCACGTGGTTTCGTGGGTCTGCATGACGTCACTTCCGGTTTGGGTGAATGCTCAAACACGACCTCCAACTTTCCCGGCCCCGGCCCAGCCCCCAGCGCACGCGCGCGGGTTCTCCGGCCGCAGCGCGCGCGCGTTCTCCGGAAGTGCGCGGATACGTTGACCGGAATGACCCGAAGGTGAACGCCATTGTGGAAAACCCCACAGACAGGTCAGTACATGCATTCCTATGATGTTCACGCATAATGAAAGGATTGATCTGTAATCTGTGTTGTTGTTGTTGCTCTCTTTCTTGGACTAACCCATCAGAATAGTACGTATCACGGCCTACACCCGACGTCTAGGCGCGCATGTGTGACATGGTCTATAAAACACGTCTCTCTGGATCACACACCTTCATTTCTACGGTTGCAGAGCCATGACGGAGATCCAGCCCTATGCGACTCGCATTTTACAGCATGCCACCGTGGTTAATTCACTCACGGGTTACCGAGCAGTGGTCCGGTCCATGTTTGCAGATGGCGACGACAACGAGGGGCGACGACAGATCCTGAACGAGTTCACAGAAGCGGTCCTCGACAGAGTGCACTCGATGGAGAGGTGTGCCATCACTCACCACTACTGGACTATGACAGCCATCCTTGATGCTCGGGCTATGGACCACGAGCGCTCACGCCGGAACCAGCGACGGCTGGTTGGCCTAGTCATGGTCTGTGCCCTATTGACCCTGGCGCTGTGACATTGACAGTGGGACCTGACTATAAATACGAGGGTCAGACAGAGTGTGTGTCATTCACCGTTCGTCATTGGATCAAGCATGTCACCCGTCCTACGAGCCATCCTTCCCCTTACACCCCAGGTGGGGTTACACGTCTATGAAGATAAAGTCACCCTCGTGGAAGACCGTGGAGATGTTTGCTGGTCGCGCGCCGAGACCGTATCGAATACGGTTACGCTACACCGTGACGGCTGGACCAAATTTAAACGGGTGTTGAGCGGCGAGCTCGACGGACATCTCATCCACATAGACAATGCCATCTACGTACACCGTGGACCCTTGTTCCCACGCCTGGGCCGCTACCAAGACCCTACGCGAGGCTTCACCCTAGACCCCGATCTGTGGACAGCCTTCGAGAAAGTGGTGCCTATCGTGGACCAGCTGTTTACACCGGACGAGCGGTCATCAGGCGAGTTGGAGTGGGCTCGTGCCCTGAGAGAAGCGGCGGCAGAACCCAATGAACAAATATCTAGCCATGAACCACACGACGATGCCATTGATTACCCGGCTAGACTCAATGAGCCCAGTGACATGACCAGCCGATCCTTTGATCTCACGGGGTTCTCCCTATAAATACGAGAGACAGTCAGATCTGGTACCATTCACGTACTGACCATGACGGAGCATATAATACGGGCGTATCTCAGCATGCCCCCCGAGGTTTTCCTGCACGTGTATGCGGATACGGTCGATATCATGGAGGAGGTGGGAGACATCTGTGATGCGGACCCTACACAACCGTGCCCGGCCCACATTCGTCTGTCCCGGCAGGGCTGGACCAAATTCAAACGGGTGTTGTCTGGTGAACTGGACGGCGACCTCATCCACTTGCGTCACGATGTGTACATCCGACGCGGCCCTTTCTTTGCTCAATTGGCTCGGCTAGATGGAGGTACAGTGCATTTTACCCTTCACCCTGATCTATGGTCTGCATTGGAAGATGCCGTGGTAGATGTGGATCAAGTGCTTATCAAGCGGTCATCAGACGAGTTGGACTGGTCATTTACCATGGACACTGTGGAAGCCAACGAAGAAAATCAGAAAGAAACTCCGGCCCAAGATATACCCATTATAAATAAACGATAGAGCCAGGGTCCATCATCATTTTGTCACCATGAAGCGCTGGGAGAAGGTGTTGGATAACTTATACTACAGTCCCGACAGTCCGGCGGCCTATAGTGCATTGTCGGCTCTCTATCGAGCGGCCAAACCCCAGGGGATACAACGTGCCCAAGTCCGAGATTGGTTAAGAAAACAAGACACCTATACCTTACATCGATCTGTCCGTCGCCATTTTCTACGGAACCGGGTCATCGTGGGAGGAATAGATGCCCAGTGGCAAGCGGATTTGGTCGATATGAGCGCCTTTGCCAAACACAACGATGGGAATCGGTATATCTTGACGTGCATCGATATCCTATCCAAGTATGCGTGGGTGGTACCCATCCGGACGAAAACGGGGGCGAATCTCATAGCGGCGTTCAAAGATATCTTCAAGACCGGGCGCAAACCTTTGTATTTGCAAACCGACGAAGGCACGGAATTTCTCAACAGACCGTTCCAACAGTTTCTGAAAGCCCAGAAGGTGTTTTTCTTCCATACGTACAACGAGACCAAGGCTTCCGTGGTGGAAAGGTTCAACAGGACATTCAAAGGCCGCGTGTATAAATATTTCACCTATAAGAATACAAGGCGGTACATCGATGTTCTCCCGAAACCTGTGAGTGGTTACAATCGAGCCTATCATCGGAGTATAGAGAGAGCCCCCATTACCGTGACCCAACGCAATGAAGCCCAAGTCCGGCGTGTCTTGTACCCCAGGCAATCGCAGCGAACGCCGAAGGCGGTGTACAAGGTCGGGGACCCTGTATGGATCAGTAAAGTCAAAGGTCAATTTGAGAAAAATTACTTGCCCAACTGGAGCGATGAGCACTTCCTGATTAAACAGCGCCTACCCCAACAGCAGCGAGTCTATGAACTGGAAGATGTTCAAGGGGAACCGTTGCTAGGGACGTTTTGCGAGATGGAATTACAGCCTGTCGTAAAAACACAGCAAGACTACTACACGGTGGAGCAGATTTTGAAAACGGAACGTCGACGTGGCAAACTATTTCATTTCGTCAAATGGCAAGGCTGGCCCAGTTCCTTCAATTTCTGGGTCGCTGCCAACCAGGTGAAACGACTATAAAGCCAGACACCACTACCGTCATCCTTCATTCCACGTCCGACCACAGTGCTATGGACAAACAGCAGCTGCCTCTGAACACAGCGTCTCCCAAAACGCGCAAAGCGCAAGTGGTCTTTGTGGTGATACTGCTAACCCTGCTGAGGGTGTTGTACGGAGGTGTGTTTTACGACGTAGCCTATGTCAGCACGCTACTTAACCAACTGAGAACACCAGCCATCAGTGAAACCAGTCTACAGATAGCACCAGTCAACCCCGTATCGAGCCCAGTCACCACCACACCTCGTGTACAAGCCACGTCGAGATCCACACCAAGCTCCACATCTACACCAAGTACACCCAGTACGTCTGAAGACCCACCGGATTTCATCCCTCACAGTGAACAGACAACGACGACGGACGTTGTACCCACCACTACCATCATCACTCGCAGTGAACAGACAACGGCCACCGACGTTGTACCCACCACCACCACCACTCCAGTTCACTCGTACGAAATTTACAAGAGCGGGTTACCACGACAACGGATACACCTCGAACCATGGACCCTCGGGGGCAGCATCCCTTCACGTGTCTCATCGCAGGACCGACGGGCTCCGGCAAAACGCACTTCGTCCGGAAGCTCCTTCAACACGCCGACAGCATGATCACCCCACCCATTGCCCGAGTCGTGTGGTGTTATGGAGAATGGCAGGAAGCGTATGCAGCAATGCCCCACATCACG
The DNA here is from genome assembly GCA_036873755.1 of Hanleya hanleyi. NCBI lineage: Eukaryota > Metazoa > Mollusca > Polyplacophora > Lepidopleurida > Hanleyidae > Hanleya > Hanleya hanleyi. The sequence goes on from JAVTVY010045928.1 coordinate 7,227, forward strand.
TTCGTGGAAGGCCTACCCAACCTGGCCGATTTGGAACCGGACACCTTGGTGGTTCTGGATGATCTCATGGCGGAGACGGATGCGCGGGTCACCCAACTCTTTACCAAAGGCAGCCATCATCGACGGCTCAGCATCATCTACATTGTGCAGAATCTGTTCAGTAAAAACAAAGAACATCGGAACATCAGCTTAAATGCCCACTACCTGGTGGTCTTCAAAAACCCGAGAGATACCACTCAACTGCTGCACCTGGCGAGACAGATGTATCCCGGCCGCACACCGTTTGCGTTGGAAGCCTTCAAAGATGCCACAACCCTTCAGCACGGGTATATGCTCTTCAACCTCAAGCAATCCACCCCCGAACACCTTCGACTACGGACCGGCATCTTTCCCGGGGAGGCCCACCACGTGTACATGCAAAAATAATGTAAACACACCCACAGTGGCGCCCCCAGCTGGAGTGTGTGTGTGTTTGATGATGGAGATAATCAAAAGAATGAATACCACAGCAGGGTTGACTTTGTCTCTGTTCTCTGAGGAAGATAAAAAGGGCAGAGTTGTGGGTTCTGGCATTAGTTGTACATGATGTCTGCGCGAGTGTGGAAGCATGCTCCCACGCTCCGTGTATTGAAGACGGCCCCACCCGAGTTGGTCCGAACCATTGTACGCGGTGCGGACCCTGACCTTGTACGCTGTCTGTGCGAGATCGGGTACAACCTGTTAAAAGGCAACGTACCACTGACTCCGGCTCAGAAGACCAAGTTGGCCGAGCATAAGACAGGTCTCCGAACGCTAGTCCAGAAGCGGGTCCCTCAAACACAAAAGAAAAAGGTGTTACAGAAAGGCGGCTTTCTCGGGGCCATCTTAGCACCGTTGGCCGCTTCCGTGTTGGGTCCAGTATTGGGTGGACTCTTCGGCCGACAATGAACCACACGACAAAAATGATCCTCGTCGAACCACGATTCCTTCAAAACCTCCAATCGCCCTACCCTGTCCCACCTACGGTGAAGACCATAAACATCCTCGATGGAGAGATGCAACAGATCTTACAGAGACCGGGGTTAAGCGACAGTGAGAAAGTACAACGGTACAATGAGACGCTTCAACGGTACATGACGTTCATGGACCAATACAAAACCCTCTCTACCCCACCACCACCACCACCACCACCACGTGACACACCGCCGACCTCAGCACCGCTCCAACAGCCGCCATTACCAGGGGTACCACCCACAGCCCCACAGTGGGTGGAAGACGAAGTGCTGAAGAGTGTACCTGCATCGTTCAAGAAACAAGCTGGCCTGGTATTACAACGGATGAAACAGAATCCTAACATGACTTGGAATGATAAAGGCGAACTACTGGTACAGAATCAGGTGGTCCCCGGGACGCACATGACGGATTTAGTGAATGATCTGATGCGTAAAGGCAGGTCGCACACGGATCCTCGAGGATGGGAGGTCTTTGCTCAAGGCTTGAAAGACATGCATGTACCACAGGAATTGGTGGGGAACCCCCACCGCTGGGCCTTTATGCAGCGAACCCAGCAATCGCCGAGTGGCCCACTACCTTCTTGGGAATCCGACTGGGAACCGGAGTCACCCCCCAAAACTCCACCACCACAACGGGCACCTTCTTTTCAGACCTTTAAAAAACCACCCTTGATCAGGACACCCCACATCTCCAGAGCCGTGACACGTAGCAAGTCAACGCGACGAACACGACGCCGGACACAACCGCCCAAGGCCTGGAACACCTATTAAAACCAACAGCAGCAGCAGGACAGCTCAGTCGCCATGTTTTACCTCACCCTACCCAGTAACAGTTCGCTGGGTGTGTTTCCTGACAACACCGTGGCCAAGTACGTGACCCAGTTACCGCAACCGTTGCATTTACCTGGACGATGGGAATGTGGCCTCGTGGATATCCAATACCCTTACTCGTGGTACAACGTGCGAGCCAATGAAGTGTGGTACGAGTGACCTACGAAGGAAAAGACACCCGACTCACCCTCCCCGAAGGCCAATACGATACTCCCAAGGAGTTCATGGGTGGGCTGTCAAGACTGTTGCATTATAAGGCTCTACGGGAGGTCACGAATACTTCAAAACCCATCAAAGCCTATCCCTTCAAGAATCACGTGAACTTCGATTACAACGCACACAACGACAAGGCAGAGCTTATCGTCACAGCCAACGCGAGTGTCGTACCGAGTCCTATCCTACAGCAAATGCTGGGTTTTGATCTACGGACGTTCGTTGGTCCCACCGCCCACCAAGGCGAGATCCCGATGGATATGAAGTCAGGTATGTACGGACTCTACGTCTACTCGGACGTGGTGGACAACCACATCGTGGGCGATATCAACACACATCTGTTACGGGTGGTGCCCATTAAAAAGTTGTATGGAGATCAAGTCACCCACAGTTTCACCCACATGCTCTACCTGCCCGTACGACAAACCCACATCAACACGGTCACGGTGGATATAAGAGATGACACGGGACGACCGGTGGCATTCGAACGCGATAAAGTGGTGGTGACACTTCATTTTCGACAAGCACGTGCTCCCCACTTTGTATAATGAAGGTGCCTTACGAGTGCGATGCACGCAGTTATATGGACTATTATGCCCAACAGGCCGGGGGTGGCTTTCAGGTTTTTAGTGGTGCACGCATGCAACGTGGACATGGACTGGGGAACATACTCGGGAGCATCGTCAAAACGTTCCTGCCCTTGGTGACGCGTGGGGTGAAAGCAATCGGCAAACAAGCGGTACACAGTGGACTGCAAGTCGCCGGTGATGTCTTGGGGGGTACGGCACCCAAAGAAGCCTTGAAACGGCGGGCCAAAGAAGCGGGAGGCGTCTGGTGGCAAAGCACAACGCACCGTAGGGAATAAAAGACCTGCCCCACCGAGACCACGCACCAGTCGACGACCGACCCAGCGACGACGCACATCGAAGACCCGGGATATCTTTTCTTAAAACATGTCCTTGATCCACGCCGAGTCCTGCCCCTCCACCAACAGTGAATTTGATTTGTGGACCGTCCTGCCCACACAGACCAGTGCCGAACAAGGATTATGGGTGGAGCATCTCCCGCTGTCCAGCATCAACGCAACAGGACCCATCGAGTTCACCATCAGTAATGCGGATACGGCCTATGTGGATTTAACCCATACATACTTGTATGTGAAAGCCAAGATCGTCAATGGAGATGGCACCAGAATCGCCGACCAAGCAACGGTGGGCCCGACGAATCTCTGGCTGCACTCGATGTTTCAACAGGTGGATATATTTCTCAGCGACAAAACTCATCAGTGACTCGACCAACACGTACCCCTATCGAGCCTACATCGAGACGCTGTTGTCGCATGGACGAGAGGCTAAAAAATCTCAACTGACAGCCGCTTTATTCTACCAGGACAAAGCCGAGCACATGGGCGCAGAGAACGACAATACGGGATATAGCAAACGGAAGGCTTTGACCGCGAACGGCGTCTCGGTGGATCTCATGGTCGACTGCACGCACAGACATGTTCATGCAAGACCGATACCTCTTGAACAAGATCCCCATCAAAATCCGACTGATACGGGCGCCTCCGACCTTCGCCTTGATGGCCACTAACGTAGAGGGGCATGCAGCTGACTATAAGATTGTCATCGAAGACGCAGTCCTGTATGTCCGAAAAGTGAAACCGAATCCAGCCGTTCAATTGGGACACATGAAAGCCTTGGAAACAAAACCAGCCCAGTACCCTATCCGACGTGTACAAACCAAAGTGTTCTCTGTGCCTGCTGGAAATATGAGCGCCAACAAAGAAAACCTGTTCCTGGGGGAACTACCCAAGCGATTGATCCTGGCCTGTGTGGAAAATACCAGTTTCAGCGGAGCCTACCCAGAGAATCCGTTTGACTTTAAACATTTCGGCATCAATTTTGTGGCCCTGCATGTGGATGGACAACAGGTGCCAGCCACGGCCTTAACACCGAACTTTGGGCGAGGGAATTTCATTCGAGCCTATCAGAGCCTGTTTACAGCCACCGGTCAAATCAACCAGGACGAAGGGAATTTCATCAGTCGGGAGGACTACGGGAACGGATACACGTTGTTCTGTTTCGATTTGACCCCCACCTTAGAGAACGACCATCAGCTGGCCCTCGCCAAGCAAGGCAATTTACGGTTGGAAATCCACTTTCAACGAGCCCTCCGGAGCACCGTCAATGTGATCTGCTACGCCGAGTTTGACAACATCATTCAAGTGGACAAGACGCGCAACGTGCTGTGTGACTTCTCCACCTAACATGGATACAGACCAGATAACCACCGTGCTGGAGAATGACCCAGAGACACGTATGGTGTTTCAAGGGGTGTTCGCCCGAGATGTGTTCCCGTTAGACCGTATGTATCCTGCTGCTTACGTTCTCAACACGGACCCGATGGACCGGCCCGGTGAACATTGGGTGGGCGGGTACTTGACAGAACAGCAGGGGGAATACTTTGACCCGTACGGCCTGCCACCCCTCCATCCCGATTTAACAGACTTCATGGATCAAGGCACAGAGACGTGGTGTTGGAACAGTCAAACGTTGCAAAGCCTGACCAGTAGCGTGTGCGGACAATATTGCTTGTTTTACCTGTACCATCGATGCCGGGGAAGACCCTTATCTACCATCGTGCAGATGTTTGACGAGTACCCCAAGGCCGAGGACCGCGATGTACTCGTATATGACTGGGCCGCCCATCATTTCAATGTACAAGCCCCGTTCTGGGCTTGAATTCTTTCAATGTACACACGCCCGCTGTTCTGGGCTTAAGTTTACAAGCCCCCTGTTCTGGGCTTCAGTTCTTTCAATGTACAAGCCCGCTGTTCTGGGCTTCAGTTCTTTCAATGTACAAGCCCCTTGTTCTGGGCTTCAGTTTTCACGTGGTTGTTCTCACGTTGTTGTTGTTCACTGAATAAAAAAATGAGATCTCACCAAAAAACCCTGTCTTGTGTGTTTTCGACATCGTAAACTATCCCTTTCTGGATAGTAATATTCCAGTGGGACCTGCATATGGCGTATACATATCTCGCTTAGTAGCATTTGCTAGATCCCGTGTTAAATGTGATGATTTTAATCAACGTCACAAAACATTGTTGCAGAAACTTATAAAACAGGGCTATTCCACACTCAAAGTTTCTCAAATTTGGCGATACATATCGCATGCTGATAGCAAAATACGAACGTAGCGTGCAAGATCTATGGCGCTACGTTTCGTAACTTGTGTCTAATTCCGCTTAACCCGGGGCTAGGGGCCGTATGAACCCATGTACTTCAAGATCCTCATGGTACTCATATGAACAGTCACAATCAAAGCGTGACTGAGGTACATCATTTTTAGATGACGACTCTATAACGAATATTATGGATTAAGAATACTGATCAGCGATACGGATTTGATATTTGGAACATCATGATGTCTTGCCGGCATCATTGAAAACTGTTGACCGCTTCTCTCTTGCAGGAAACAAGCCTATGTTTATGTATACTTTTGTCTTTTTGAATTTGGTGCTAATACTGTTATATGGAAATGGAATAGGTCTTTGGATTATGGACGCGGATATTCTCTAATGGACGACGGCTGGATTATGAATGACGGACTAGACGCTTGTAATTATTCATAATGCATAAATGCCCAATGTGGAGATTCAGTCAAACTGAAATCAGTGGTGTAGGATGGGGCCAAAATGTAATCCATCAATGTTAGAATGCAAGCGCACTATAGTAAAATAGAGAGCCAATGAAATCAGCCCACAGACCAAGTACGTGTTTTGGTCTAGGTTTGGAGCGGGCATTTCATTGAGGTGCGTGTAAAGGAAGACGGTGAGTGAAGACTCGTCCAACACGTATAGATTAAGTTTATTACTATAAGTTCTATGTATTTTTAAATGTGTACCTAGTACCCGTCCATTGGTTCTTTTATCGATCGCTCATTGGCTCTTTTTTCTCGACCGCTGATTGGTCCAAATGGAACTGCCCATCCTTGCCAGGTTAATTTACAATCCCCTTTTCTTTGACCTTTTGATCCGACATGCTTCCGCGCACTGCCGGTGATGACGCGCACTTCCGGAGAACCCGCGCGCGCGCGCGCTGCGGCCGAGCCGGGGCGGCCCGGGGCCGGACCGGGGCCGAGAAAGCTGGCGGCCGGAAGTGACGTCATGCAGACCCACCAAACCACGTGAATGTTAGTCCAGGTGGATGCTCCCCCACCTAGGCTTCACATGGATACCGCACTCGACACAATAGGCCCATGAGGGGCCCACCTAGACCCCAAACACGTCTATGTCCATACCCTTGGGCTACCGCGCATGCGCAGAATGACCCTATATCTACCCCACATCCCCACAAAATGCCTGCTTTCTCTACTACGGCCATGCTGCGCATGCGCAGACTATTGAGAACGTACGAACCATTAGTGTAGTCAAGTGCTCCTGCATGAGAGCTTCAAAATAAGACCTCATACGACACCATTGGACCACCAGGGACTCACCTAGACTCCAACATGTCCACCCCGTATGGATTTATACATACATTGGGCTTATATCCCAGTATATGGGTCTATATGAGCCTACCCAGGCCTCGGTGACTTTTTTCAAAAATTTCACCGATTCGCTCCGGGACACTTCCTATCGTGTTCTAAATGACGAGACTAAGAAAACGAGACCCCACAACCTATACCGCAAATGTCTAGAAGTAGGTTTCCCAGGGGGACAAACATTGGTCCTATACTCCCAGTATGGGACTATATGGGGCTATATCGTACTTTTTCAAAAATTTCACCGATTCGCTCCGGGACACTTCCTATCATGTTTGTCTTGACGAGACTAAGAAAACAAATCCAAACAACCATACCGCAAATGTCTAGAAGTAGGTTTTCCAGTGGGACAAACATTGGTCCTATACCCCCAGTATGGGACTATATGGGTCTCCCTGAACTTTTTCCAAAAATTTCAACGATTCGCTCCGCGACACTTCCTATCATGTTTGTCTTGACGAGACTAAGAAAACGAGACCCCACAACCTATACCGCAAATGTGGAGAAGTAGGTTTCCCAGGATGGTCCTATACCCCCATACCCCATATAGGCATTTTCCGTAATTTAGGATAAAGTCCGTGTTCCGTATTTTTTCAGGAAAAAATTTACATACACCCACCCTGGAACTAGGGGGAGATAACTCTATTGATAGGCAAGCCCCGTTAAGCCCGGCGACCTATATACCCCCCATACCCCATATAGGCATTTTCCCGGATTTTTCGATAAAGTCCGTGTTCCGGTTTTTTTTTTCAGGAAAAATTTTACATGCACCCACACATGACTGGATGCCCCTTCACATAGGCTTCACATTGATACCTCATACAACTCCATCGGCCCATTAGGGGCTCCCCTAGATCCCAAAACGTCTATTTCCATACCCTTTTCCCACAATTCCCTGTCTGCGCATGCGTAGAATGGTGACAACGCTCGAGCCACTAGTCCAGTCATACGCCCCCTCACATAGGCTTCACATGGATACCTCATACGACTCCATCGGCCCATTAGGGAATCCCCTAGATCCCAAAACGTCTATTTCCATACCCTTTCCCCACAATTCCCTGTCTGCGCATGCGCAGAATGGTGACAACGCCCGAGCCGCTAGTCCAGTCAGATGCCCCTTCACGAATGCTTCACATGGATACCTCATATGACCCCATTGGACCATTAGGGACTCCCCTAGCTCCAAAACGTCTATTTTCATACCCTTTGGCCACCGCGCATGTGCAGAATGCAGATCTTTCAACCCCACACCCAGCCCATCAAATGCCCCTTCACGAATGCTTCACTTTGATACCTCACTCGACCCCATCGGTCCATTAGGGGCTCCCCTAGCTCCAAAACGTCTATTTTCATACCCTTTGGCCACCGCGCATGCGCAGAATGCCGATATTTCAACCCCACACCCAATCCATCAGATGCCCCTTGACGAATGCTTCACTTTGATACCTCACTCGACCCAATCGGACCATGCAGCGTATTTCCAGTCTGGGAACTACTTTTTCTCCGCGGAAGCTTTCTTCCGCGACCGCATCACCGCCAGACCGCATCACCGCGGAAGAATACACCGGCACCTTTGACCTGGGTCACGTGATATGCAAATTTCTGAGGGCAAAGGTCAATGGGACTCGTGACGGATTTGAAAAAAATACTCGCTTCTGATTGGACGACTTGAGCTGGTGGCGCCCCCTATCGATCGAAATTTGAGGGTTCCCGATTGCGATTTAACATGGACCAACAGATGGCGAATTTTCCCGGTGCCCAAAAAAGTAGCGTCGAAAAGCATGCTATATACTACTTACCACGTTCACCTTTTTGACTGAAATAACTAGATGGCGGTCGTCTTGTACTTACCCACACGCGATGGCGAAAATGGCAACATATATTTTGTGAGACATTGCTATGCCAAATATGGTGGTTCGGAAGTTTCCAGTAGATGAGAGTAGATCTATTATAATCTAGTTTTCGCTATTGAAACGCTTATCTGCAAATGGATGGAATATTTTTGTAACATGATTCTATGGGGAATTGTTATTAAGTGGCCAGTTTTTGTTACCTTGACCATTTCTGAAACATATATAGGTAAATTTATGGAACATGCATAATTTTACTTGTACATTATCCTGTTATGGTGAATTAGTATGTACGTTCCAGCGTTCGTCAGTTCGGCTCTATCTCAACGAATAAAGAAACAGGTATGGAACTTGCGCCAAATCTCTCCTACAGATATGATGATTCTAATGATGACAGGTTATTATAAACGGTCCTTTGCTGAAGGAAGGAGGAGGGGGTATTATTCCTGTCTGCTGATGAACCATTCCCAGGGACGGAAGTAGTATACAGCAAGCAAAATAAGTCACATTCCCCCCGGATGTAGAGGTCATAGAGGTCAATTAGTGTGTTTTGACGTCACAATTGAGGGGGTGCGCATGCGTGATGAGGGGGGCGTGGCCTGTGTGGTGGGAGGTGGGACAAGATGGCGGCCTGTTTGTGTGTCGTGTGGGAGGTGGGACAAGATGGCGGCTGGTTTTTTGTGTCGTGTGGGAGGTGGGACAAGATGGCGGCCTGTTTTAGTGTGTTGTGTGGGAGGTGGGACAAGATGGCGGCTTGTTTTAGTGTGTTGTGTGGGAGGTGGGACAAGATGGCGGCTTGTTTTAGTGTGTTGTGTGGGAGGTGGGACAAGATGGCGGCCTGTTTGTGTGTCGTGTGGGAGGTGGGACAAGATGGCGGCCGGTTTTAGTGTGTTGTGTGGGAGGTGGGACAAGATGGCGGCTGGTTTTTTTATTCTCTCTCTCTCTCTCACCAAAGGTCAATGAGTGCATAGTTCCGGCAGAAAAAAAAAAAAAGTTCCGGCAAAAAAAAAATAAAAAATGTATTCATGCGCGGTGATGCGGTTTGGCCGTGGTTTTGGCGGTGATTCGGTCTCGGGAAAAAGCTTCCGCGGAGAAAAAGTAGTCCCTAGATAAAATGGTCCGATTGGGTCGAGTGAGGTATCAAAGTGAAGCTTATGTGAAGGGGCATCTAATGGGCTGGGTGTGGGGTTGAACTATCGGCCTTCTGCGCATGCGGTGGCCGAAGGGTATGAAAATAGCCGTGTTGGAGCTAGGGAAGCCCCTAAGGGTCCGATGGGGTCGAGTGAGGTATCAAAGTGAAGCTTATGTGAAGGGGCATCTATTGGGCTGGGTGTGGGGTTGAACTATCGGCATTCTGCGCATGCGCGGTGGCCGAAGGGTATGGAAATAGACGTTTTGGAGCTAGGGGAGCCCCTAATGGACCAATGGGGTCGAGTGAGGTATCGATGTGAAGCATTCGTGAAGGGGCATCTGATGGGCTGGGTGTGGGGTTGAACTATCGGCATTCTGCGCATGCGCGGTGGCATCGGTGGCCGAAGGGTATGAAAATAGCCGTGTTGGAGCTAGGGAAGCCCCTAAGGGTCCGATGGGGTCGAGTGAGGTATCAAAGTGAAGCTTATGTGAAGGGGCATCTGATGGGCTGGGTGTGGGGTTGAACTATCGGCATTCTGCGCATGCGCGGTGGCCCAAGGGTATGGAAATAGACGTTTTGGAGCTAGGGGAGTCCCTAATGGACCAATGGGGTCGAGTAAGGTATCAAAGTGAAGCATTCGTGAAGGGGCATCTGATGGACTGGGTGTGGGGTTGAAATATCGGCATTCTGCGCATGCGCGGTGGCCGAAGGGTATGAAAATAGCCTTTTTGGAGCTAGGGGAGCCCCTAGTGGACCGATGGGGTCGAGTGAGGTATCAAAGTGAAGCATTCATGAAGGGGCATCTGGTGGACTGGGTGTGGGGTTGAAATATCGGCATTCTGCGCATGCGCGGTGGCATGTAGCGAACGTGGACATTTTCGGGCAGTACATGAAGGTATTTGGGATCGAGATGTGCTATTCACGGTTCGAATGCGTCCTGGAAGGTGTCATCTTGTAGTTCTCGGGGTGTACATTCCGATTTGAGGGATGTTCGCGTCATCTGTGACGTCATCGGTGACGTCATCGGTACGAGTAGTAGCGAAAGTGGACATTTTCGGGCAGTACATGAAGGTATTTGGGGTCGAGATGGGCTATTCACGGTTCGAATGCGTCCTGGAAGGTGTCATCTTGTAGTTCTCGGGGTGTACATTCCGATTTGAGGGATGTCCGCGTCATCTGTGACGTCATCGGTGACGTCATCGGTACGAGTAGTAGCGAAAGTGGACATTTTCGGGCAGTACATGAAGGTATTTGGGATCGAGATGGGCTATTCACGGTTCGAATGCGTCCTCGAAGGTGTCATCTTGTAGTTCTCGGGGTGTACATTCCGATTTGAGGGATGTTCGCGTCATCTGTGACGTCATCGGTGACGTCATCGGTACGAGTAGTAGCGAAAGTGGCCATTTTCGGGCAGTACATGAAGGTATTTGGGGTCGAGATGGTGCGGTAGGAATATCATTCTGCGCATGCGCAGACGCAATGCGGAGCTCTTGTCCAATCAGAAGCGAGTATTTCAAATCCGTCACAGAGCTCTCAGCCAATCAGAAGCGAGTATTTTGACCCGGTGCATTATGGGCCATATCCAAGATGGCGGCACGTATGTTCAAGATGGCGGCACATCCGGTGTCGAAAACTGGCCATTCCGTCGGGATGTGGTCACCTAGTGTCGAAAACTGGTCCTTGTATGGGTCCTGCTAGACGTTTTGACGCCATGATATAGACCGGAGAGAGAGAGAAAACAACAACAACAAGGATGACACATGAGGGAACAACAACAACAACAAGTTTTTTTTTCATATAGTTTATTTTCCCCTCCATCATAACATACCCACGCTGGGGGAGCCGCGTTGGGTATGTTTACAATTCAAGAAAGACTCTTGTCCAATCAGAGACCGCCATTTGCATCTGTCCTATTCATTCCTGTCCGTTAGATGTATTCTTGTCCAATCAGAAGTCGCCATTTCAGAGAGTTCCTTCTTCGGTCATGTTCATTCTGAACCGTTTATTCTAATCATCGTCGGCCAGGCCTGGATATTCTTCGGGCAGCATGTCCTGAAACAGTTGTTTGCGCATTTTGATCGCATTTTCCAGGGCCTCGGTGGGTGGTAAACCCATATCCTCTTCCAAGTGACGCTTGGTCTTCATGATGGACCTGTGCGTGGGGTCCCCTTTCATTTCAAGCGGTAGTAAGGTATACTGTTCATAGATCGCCATGGCTGTTTTCCTGATGCGGGGGCGCATTTGGGTGTACGTCTGTTGTAAATTATCCTCTCCGGCGTCCTCGATCGCTTCAGCGTGAGTATTGATAGCTGCTGTCACAATACGATCCCAGAAGGTAGGTTCTGCCTCACTTTCCTGGGATGAAGGCTGATTCTCTGAGGTCAAGCTCTCCATATCAGTAGATAGACTGTCAGCCATCTTGGATTCGGTATCAGTCGATGCACTCTCATCAATCTCTGTATCAGTATCTGCCTCAACGGGCTCCTCGGCGTCTTCAGTCCCATGTATATTTTTCTGGTGTCGCATCATATCGTAATGTCTGGTGAACGTGCGTTCACACTCAGAACAAGTATAAGCCATGTTGACGGTTGAACGTCGACTGTGCGTGTTTTGGGAATACGCTCGCTTTTATAGACAGTAACGCTATCAACGCTTAGCTCAACGCTTCAACGCCCTGGTGAATTAGCTCAGAAGCTCTGATTTCATGGAATTGACACCAATTCATCGAAATGCAGTGACGCCCGTCAACGCCCGTCGTTACGCCTTAACGCTCGTCTCAACGCTTTAACACACTTTCTTAATGCTTTAACGTTGTTTAATGATGCGTTCGAACAAATGTTTCTTTTGTGCTATTGCTCTGACATACGCCGCTTTCCAGTTCATGCCCGAGGTTTTCAACATCGACGCTGTTCTTTCAATTTCCATATGGACTGGGTCCTTATCCAACAATTTCATATGGGTCAGTAAGTCGACATACTGCTGACGTAAAGCCCGTCGTAGTCTGGGTGCCAATCTGTTATGGGCTAAAATTGCAGCTTCCTCTTTCGAATACCCTTTGCGTTGAAACTTGTTTCCTGTGGCCTCCAACATCCCGCCCATCTCGGCGTCCATACTTTCTTTGAACAAATCCTTCCATAGCCTCGAGTTCACATTATGTTCTTCAACCTCGGGTTGGGCCTTCACGGTTGGGTGATATTCCATGACTGATGGTATGAAGCGGGCCCGCTGTATGGGGGTGGGCTTCTGCTGCTGCTCTGCCAGGAGTGCACTCGGCGGATGGTGTAGGGGTATAGGCCGTTGTGGTGATTCCTCGCCGGGTAACAGGTGGGTCGTCAGCCGACGATCTTCGGGGGTATGGGCTTTTAAATCTACGAACAGGTAGCCGTACGGACGAATTGTCGCTTCTTGAAACGCCCACATAAAATGGTCAATGTTCTGAGGATAAATTCGACTACCAAACACACGGATTTGTGCTCTATCAATGGGATTGGAGAACAACACAAAGTATTGGCAGTTCAAGGCAATATCTCTGGACGCCTTCCCTTGAGGAAAGAGATTCTGAGTCAAATAGATGACGGACAGATTTCGATGATGGGACCCTTTGGTGAATAGGTCGGCGATTTTCGAATTGTCCTTGGCCGCACTCATCAGATCATCGAGCACTACCACGTTGGTCTGCTCGGAATCGAAGTAATAGGGTTCGTCTATGTCGTGAGGAATTCCTGGAACAAAGCTCGCATTCTGTAGTCGTGCAGTTTCGTAGGCGGGCTGCCATTGGCTATAACACCAAACAACACGTGTCGGAGCTGGGGTTGCCACACCTTCCTCTAAGAACTTCATCACCCAGGACGTCTTTCCACACCCCGTAGGGCCGCTCACCGTCATCGTATAAGGGTGCTCTAATACTGTCGTGTGTGACGTAGGTGTTGATCGTTCCTCGCGCGTACTTTGAATTTGCACGTTATCGAGACTCCGTTCATTGAGATGGCTTCGCTGTATATGTCTACGTAGATTAAATGGCGTGGAAAATGACTTCGAACACAAGTGACATGCGTAAACCATGGCTCTCATCTCCACGGACACCAGGCGTATAATGAAGCTTTCACAGATGCATGTGTGTGTTTATATGCAAGAGCTCCGAGCTCTTGGAGCTCTTGGAGCTCCAGAGCTCATGGAACTCGGAGCTCCGGAGCTCCGACGCCACCACCGGGCGTTGACGGGCGTTGCTACAAGAGAACTCGGAGCTCCGGAGCTCCGGAGGTCACTTCCACTTCCGTTCACGTGACCGGAACTGACCTTTGACCCCGGCGCATTTTGGAGCCGCCATGTTGGATCCGTCATTTTGGAACCGCCATCTTGGATATGTCCCATAATGCACCGGGTCAAAATACTCGCTTCTGATTGGACGAGAGCTCTGTGACGGATTTGAAATACTCGCTTCTGATTGGTGTACGTCGCTAAAGGCGACCGGAACTGACCTTTGATCCCGGCGCAAAGGTTTC
>JAVTVY010045929.1:0-20221 GCA_036873755.1 Hanleya hanleyi
AAATTGTCCCGATTCGTTAACACTTTTCGTTAACGATGAAGGTGTTGTGGATTTGTTGATGAGAGTACCGTTATTCCAGTTTAAGCAAAACGTGCGAAGTGTGTGTTTGTTGGCGGATACAGATCACTGGGCGCTTTGCCGTATCAGGCAAAAATCGACAGCGTGCTGATTATTCCCGGTCGTGCGATGGCTTGTTTCCAGTGCCACTCTTTTGGGCATGCGCCTCGTCTTTGCCAAGCCATATTCTGGTTTAGCTTGACCCACACATGGTGTGGTGTGGGACAATCGCGGGGAGCTGATGGAGATTGATCGTCGTTATACTGTGCAGAGAGATCAGCTGACTGTGGAGAAAACGCAAATATACTTCTGTTACGAGAAAAAGTTAGGAAAATGAGAAGTCAGTTGAAAATATGGGAGGAGAGAAGGTACAGACTGTTGAAGTACGGAGAAGTAAGGGAGTTGGGAAGGGGCAGACGGGAACTTTTGGAAGGGAGATGGTGGATACTGTTCAAGTGTTTGAGAAGGTTCAGACTGTGGGGTTGAATATAAGGATGGGAAGATTGTTCAGGTCATACGCAAGGCTGTCAAAGTTGTGCAGGACAGTGAGTGAGGTGAGTTACGGGAGACCTTTGAAAATGTCACGGTGTCGTCTGGTGTGGACCCTTCAGACCCTCCCGAGGCGATAGAGACTGTGTTCTGGGAGAGAGAAAATGGATTTTTGGAACACGGTCCATTCAGTGGTGGATCGGCCTGAACATCTTGTGCGGACTCACAATCACACTGACTCAAAGAAGTGGATGATTTCTACTCCCGAGATTATAAAAAGTGGGGTCTTCGGATGTTAAGATCATTTTGCTGTGAATTCGCTGAGAAATCTAAGAGAAAACAGACTATAACTTTGTGCAATGATTGGTGATGGTGTTATGGCGGAAGAAGACTTTCTTTCAGGTGTTTATAAAGTGACTAAGACTGGAAACGTGAAAGTGTTATTTAGAGCTTTGAGGACGAGTTTGCGGTCTCCTTTGCTACAATTTGAGTATATGGACATGTTTTTCCTGTACAGGGCACCGCCAGAATGACACAAAAAGAGATTGTTTGAAAACTATATTGATTTATGAAGTTTCATTGCTAGATTTCCGATAGAATGGTTCTTTGATATAATTTGATATTACTTGCCGCTGCATAGCTAAAATATTGCTGAACGTGATATTAAATCCAATTCTATCTCCCCAATGAAGCTGGTTGACTTGGGGTCAAAAACCATATGATGTAATATCTCTGTGTTCCGGTGCACAAATTACATATTAGCTATAATCTCAAAATCAAAGGAAATGTATGGCACTATTTTCTGTTCCACTTGGCAAATAACTCTCTTAATTCGTTCAGCTTGTAAGGGTTAAGAATTCTGGGATAAGCTTCCTGCTATTGGGATAACAATATCTCCACCTACCATGTGTATGCCATACTTATCAAGCGGCGTATCAATGGAGAGCATTCTGATTAGTTAAGAAATATTCTGCAGAAAGCTGTTCATTCCGGAATTCGTAATGCTATAAACAACGGAGGTACAGACAAATACACGGCTTAGATGATATATACACATAGCAACAGCACGGCCATTGAACCGTTCGTATTGAATATTTGCTATTGTGGTGAATCAATACTGCATTATCGTGATGAACAAGCTTGTTTACATACAAATAATTGAAACAATTAAATCGATGATAAGTTACATTTTCATATATCGTACATAATGGGTGGGACAGACGGAACTTACTTCTACAGCGAGATATGAGGATTATATCTGTATATAAATTGACCAAGTGACATGCCCTTCAGGACAATCTCTGACGTCTGCGTTTAATGGATCTGTTGATTAGGCGGTTGTTTCAGTCATCATTTTCCGGTCGATGGGTTATCATGGACGCAGCACACGCTGACAGAA
Organism: Hanleya hanleyi; assembly: GCA_036873755.1. Classification (NCBI taxonomy): domain Eukaryota; kingdom Metazoa; phylum Mollusca; class Polyplacophora; order Lepidopleurida; family Hanleyidae; genus Hanleya; species Hanleya hanleyi. The sequence goes on from JAVTVY010045929.1 coordinate 1,946, forward strand.
GTTCCACACGACTTCAGGGTTTACCTGCCGAGGAGGAATATATTCAGCCCATCAAGGTGATCGAGTGACACCAAAGTACGCCTACAGTCCTTCATCAGCCTTCCTCACATTACAGGATTCATCACCTGCGAAAGCGAGACACAAAGGCGCCGATAACATAACGACGTTACCTGGTAGAACGAAAAGGCTTCCGGTAGCTGTCAGCAGGTCTCCTTATCGATGAAATCATTATTAAGCAGCTTGCGACTGGATTAAATTTCTCACGTTGATCGTTGACGTTACATGATCGATCAATAGCGCTGAATTATGTTTGAACACGCTGTGTGTATACGTTCCGTGGATGGCAATTTAGGAATTTCGAGATTAAACGCTTTATCAGATCTGTGTCTTTTAAATGGAGCTTTGGAAGTCGTATTCGAACGCAGCCTGAACAATATTGAGAAAAACGAAGAACGCGATGGCGGACGAAATTTCGCCACCAGCTGAGCAAATTGGTAAAGATACAGACGGGACGCCGGAAAACGATGCCGGCAATGGTAGGCTTTCGCCAGAAAGGAGTACCGCCAAAGGTACACTGGTAAAGGATTTCATCGATATAACCGGAACTCCCACGAAAGACGTCACCGTTATTATACTCGCAGCAAAGGATGCCACCCAAGGTACGCCAGTAAAGGATACCAAGGAGATACCAGTAAAGGATGTCCCCCAAGAAGAAAAACCTACAAACGGTCAGTCAAAACCAGAGATGACAACATGTAAGCCACCGTTAGTCTTCTGCAAGTTGATCGTTAAGAGGCCCAAACTCGCTTTTGGTAAGTAGCACAGAAATCTCAGAAACTGTAACGATTTTGTTGTTCGTTTTTTTTTTAGTTTTTGTTTTTTTTGAAACTACACTGAATGAATTAATATTTCAATTGAAATTGCGGTAACAATGCGTTGTTTTGTGTAATCATTTATAGAAACAAATGAATATTAACGAGTCGAAATTCTTAAAATAATTAAAACCTGCAAAATTGGGAAACAACATCAACATATGTTATGTTATGTTATACTGGAGTTTATAGATATAATGTGTGCACACCCAAATACTAACTGTGGTGGTTAATAAATATGGAAAATATTGGATTCCGTAATTTAGAATATAACGCTGATGTGTTCTGAATCTGAATACCGCATCAGCAAACATAATGCATGGGTTAGCGTCTTGGCTGGTATATTGGCATACCAGGAATATAAACAGTGTTTCGCCAATTAGTCACAATTAATTGGCTCTTACCAAATATTTATTTTCAGAAAATGAATGATAATATTAGAACTTCATAAATAATATCGGTAAGTCAAAGAAATGAAATGGACTTATCATGCTTAGTCATCTCTGACAATGCTGGCATGTACACATCGGAGGTACTTAGTAGGCTACGGACAAATTGGACAATACTCTAACAGGTGTAGTAGTAGGCTGATAGTGGCCTTATCGTGCTTTGGAGGTATATTCTCTACTACTGTAGTAGGAACCACCTAGGCGTTTTATACTCGTTTAGTGGGCATAGACGCTAATATTGTGAGCTTGCGTGTGTGTTACCTATCTATGTACAAATGGACCCTTCTGGCCGCCTTGTGCTATGATTGGCTGTGCCTGGTAGACAATGCACCGAAGGTTTCCTGGTTTACACCACGCAAAGACAGGACGAGAAATACCCATGGCCTAAGAGAGAGCAGACTTTATACACTGGAGTTCCCTTCAACGTGAACTTTGGTGTTAGTCTAATATTTAGTTACGTCAGGGTAGGTTTCCGCAATAATATACCCCCATTGTGGTTTTGGCTGCTCATCTAAAGTGGCCAAAACTACAATATTGATGTCAGAAGTGCGATTGATACGAATGCCGCGCGCAAAGTTGTTTTGCAAGTCTGCCGCCTGCCATCCTTAAGGCCTTTGCGATGGCATCCACATATCAGTGGTAACAACAACAACAGTATCGCGAAAGAGATAAAGGGGGTATATAATATTCAAAATTTGAATGTCAATGTAATTATTGGTCATGAAATCCCAAGTAATTAAAGTTTGAAATTTTGGAGAAAAATATTTGTGGTGTAATTATGAAAACATGACGCAAAAGAATTTGCCAAAATATGAAATATCGCTTTCGACTAACAGACGTTGAAAGAGTGATGTAAATGAACATGAACATATTAGGTTTGACATGCGCGAATAAAAATCGATTTTCCTGCATCATATGAAGGTGAATACAACTAACATGTATGACCCACGTGCATTTGAGTTCGCCATTTTGGATTGGAAACGGTGATCTTGTAAACCTAGCACAAATGTGGATATTTCTAAGCGTAGAAAGATGGGAAATGCTACATTTTTGGATGATGCCAAGCTGAGGTCCCTGCAACAATGATTAGCCCGTCTGAAAGGTTTCTATTAAAGGTAATGTTGCAAGATTTATCATATTTACCAGGACATCAGCGCGAGTTTTCCGTCACCAACGTAACCGGAAGTGCTAAACATTCCTCCGCAGTGCTCGGGAAGAAGAACACATCATTGGATGCAATATTAAAAAGGAAATAAGCCTGTACTAAATAGTGAAATATTTTATAATGCATAAAAGGAGATATTTTGACGTTAGAAGAAAAAGTCTAATGAAATAAATTTGGAACATAGGTGCTGAACTTCTTACTTCCGGCGCAATGGATTCCAATGTAGTAATTCGCCGGCGGGTCTATTGTTCCTGTATGACAGTTGAAGAAAAATTCAGATTTACAGGTAAATAAAATGACGATTTATGAACAACTGAAGAGGAGTAGTATTACATGTAATTGTGCACGTTTATATGTCTTCTGATCAACGATCGGACAGGAATAAAATTAGATTCTGTGCTTTTTCCTTGGACTGATTTGGGGTTTGGTGGTGGTGTTACGTAAGGTATGTACATTTCAAAACGGTGTACAAAATGCTGCGAGATTTAAACTTACAAGTAAATTATAACATTTAGCAACCGGATAATTCATTTTATATGACGAACTAATCTCTATCATGTTATATATGTCAAAAATAGTTGGCTAGTTTTATTCAAATTTTGGGATGAAATCCACGTGTATGGTGGGCTGTTGGTGCATGATGTTACACGTGTGGTACTGTTGGAGGAAATTGTGAATCAGTCAATAGGTTTTCGTGATATTATGGATCGCAAACATAGAAGATACAGGAGAAAATTTGGTAGTGCCAGTGGAAGGCAGTTGGTAGTGGTATTACGGGTCATGCCATGCCAACTGAAGAAAATGATGTGGAATCGGTGGAGTCATCTGAGCCTGAGGCTATTCAAGGTCTTACCATCAGATGGCAGACTTCTACTTCCGAGACAGATGAGTAGTAGGGAAAGGGCAAATCTATTAGTATAAACTGTGCAGGGCCATGTTGTAGGTATAGGGAAAATGATGGAGAATAAGGGATATTGTTATAGTTATAATGGGTAAGAAATGGCCGTAATGTTAAAGGTATAGGGAAATGAGGGGGAAATAAGGGATAATGTTACAGGTATAGGGAGGATAAAATGAGGATGGTTGATGCAATGGATGACGTCACATTTAGAGAGTAGTGGAGGGGTCTTGGATTGTACGTTTTGGACTTGAGGCGGGCCATCCTTGGTCCAATTGGATCATGTGAGGTATGAAGCATTCCTGAAGATTTGTGTTCTCATTCCTTAACAATACTAAAACACTATGGGTTTTGTGGCCCACCATACTTTTTATGCCTGCTTCAAAGTAGTCCGGCAACTTTCACAAATGGCTGCCTTCCCTGCTGTAATTTGGATATATTCAGAAATGTAGTAAATTCTTCTTTAAATAGCACAACACTTGACAGCCTCATTTTATTTGCCCATGTCAAAGTTGTTGATTGGAGGAAGATACTTTTGTGTAGTTCAGTATATTTCATAGTCTTCAAAAGTTGTGGTCATGGCAAAAAGTCATCAAAGCAACAGGTGAGTTTTTTATTTCAAATTTAGTGTACAAGTTCTTCTTTCAGTGATATCATAAGCTGTGATACTTGGAGAACTTACAGGTTCACCATGGTCACTCATTTACTCCAATAACTGGCATTCTCCCTCAGTTCACATTTACCACATTTTGGCCACTGTCAAATATGGATGCCATCGCAAAGGCCTTAAATTCCGTACGTCTGGATATTTTCACTAGGATTACGGTTATTCTTATGCATCGGATAGCTTCAATGCTTACGAAATACAAGGTGAGCACAGCTTTAGTATCGCTTTTATTGTTAAATTTTTATATCGAAATCGTGGCGAATTATCGTCGTTCACTGTGGCTATTCCTGACAAAATTAGACACGGTGTCGATTTCGTCTATCACACCCTGTACGGGAATCGACAACCTGTGCGAATGGGGATAAAGCAGATAGTCGGTGAAAACTGCCTACTGCCAGATCCTCTGGCACAACGAGTCGTTCGGAGCTGACGGATTTGTATAAGACGACCTCAATTTTGTATGCGCGCTTATAAGACAACTTATGTAAGCTGTTCAAAACTCTTCAGCTTTGCTCACTCGTAATTCGTTTTGATTATTGTGATGGTGTTCGCGTTCACTTTTTGGCTATCGTTTGTATACTTGATTTCACTGACAGTTTGGATTTGTTTTGTATATTTTGTTCCTGTAATTGAGGCTGTTTCAGCAAGCCATACAAAAAAAATTATTCTGTTGAGTTCTTTTGATTTGTTTATATCTTTGTTTGGTTTGTCGCGTCGAGTTGCGCGATTTTCCGTCAATACCCTGACACGCGTGTTTGAATTATTCTTTGGTGCCTCTCTTCGGTCATGCGGGCCGCCTGTGATGATACAGAATACTGCATTGAAACTTTGTTTTATTTGCTAATTCTCTTCTGAGGCCAAGATTTCCCCAACCAAAGACAATATCCACTCTTTTCAATATTGATGGGTATACTTTTATTCATCTTATTTTTTTTACTATTCACCATGTTGTAAAGATCTGGATAGCTAATTTAAATTCGATTTCTAGAAAAAAAAAATTTTACACAAGCTTGAATTTTTATATAGAAAAAATATTTATCGTCTAGCTCAATATACGTTTTATTGTTTTTCGGCTTGCAAAGTTTGATAATTTGGCATAGTCCCATTGATTTTGTTTCATTGGTGTGTATGGTGGTGGTGTTTGTGTGTGACTGTTGGAGAAAAATACTCAGCCCTTAGAAAAGGCCAAGAGAAAAAATAATTTAACTCTCATTGTTTTGACTTGTTAGGGCTGCATCTGAATGTGTGATAATTTCTATCCCAGAACCCCCGACATATTGTCACTCTTTCCCAGATAAATTTATATGAATTAATTAAGCCCTTCTTCATACTCAAAATTCAATCATGAATTTGGTGCGAGCTAAATCTCTAGCTTTGACCGCATCTTTGAATTTACAGGCCGACATCAAAATTTTCCGTTTGGTCATAGAACAATATCTGAAAACTGAAACATTTTCTAAAGAAACATTCCACACAATTCTTCTTTTTGATAAAAGTTTGAGTGAGGATGTAGAGAACTATTTTAACACCGCGTCGGCTATTAATTCTGATGAGGTTAATCCCTGTAAAGTTCAAATTCTGATCGCGCAGGTTTCAATTCTGATCGATAGAATTAAAGATTCTGCCCATACGATTAAGGATTTGCAGTCCCAGTATACTCCAAAGCAATGTAAGGGGAAGGGAGTCTGGGGCGGGGATGAACTGGTAAATTGTTCCATTAGTGGAACAGATGATACAAGGGCCATTGGAGGGACGGGGTTAAATATTCTGCCCTCTACACACAACCGATACACAGAGAGGGTGGTAAAGAAACATTCCGACACCGGTATTGATTTAAATGCTGAAGAGTCCCCTCTGTCGGGTCTGAATCCGATTTGGCACGACGAGCCGCGTGAGTGTTGGTGCGACATGTCTACTGATGCACCAGATAGGTCCAAAGTGCATCAGCCTGAGCGTGATCAGTCGCGTGATATCACGGATAACATTCCTGGTCATTCGGAATATCCCTCACCTGAATGGTTATATGACGGGTGCATTGAAGAAAGCTCAAATTATGTTCACCCATGGAAGGGTGACACTTTGTACGATGTAGGCTGCGATGGTTCACAAAAGCAGTCTGACAACTCGAGCGATTATTCTCGTGATAGTGGATATGAATCTTCGCGCATCGAATCGGAAAGTCATTTGCGTGAATGGGAATGCGATCACTCACTTGATTGGTCATGTGACCACGCCGAGTTAAGGTGTGGACGTGATCCATCACTGGGAAAAGTGCATCGTTGTGGGCGTGACGGTAACCGTGACTTGGCACTTGACTCTGACGGTTCGACAGAATTCCAAGACGCGTCACGTGCTGTTTCCGAAACGGCGCATATTTGTGATGATTTTTGGGATTGTCTAGCTGGACGACCCTACAATCAGTCGCACGTCGAGTATAGTGAAAGCTGTGAGCATTGTCGGGATCGTTCGCGTGTTCTCTCACGAGAGCTGACGCATAGCTATTCAGTCATCCGGGTTTACGAGTGTACAGCGGAATCCGGTGATTATTCATGTACTTCAAAATCACGTGTCTGTTCCGTCGATCTGGACCACGATTGTTCATGGAACGATTGTTCATGGTCTATTCTGGGAAAACGATTGATTACGATCTTCTTCCGGGACCACTTGAGATGAAAGTTGTGACGGTTTCGAGCTGTATGAAAACCGGTCAGCTCCAGAGTGAACGAGACGAATCGATTGTGGGATGTCGAACAAACAAAACGGCCGCTCCTGCGAATGATATATCGGTGTTTGCATTCTCGTGGTTTTCCGAAGTGCCGCTGAAACAGTCGATTTCCCAGAATCAAAACGCTCGTACTGAAAGTGTAATGATGGATACACCGGAAGTCTTGTACGATGGTTCGGGTATTGTTACCGAAAGTCGGGAACCCGTTCTTACTTCTGTCAGACTCGGCGGATCTGATGTCTGTGCGATTGCGACGGTTTCAACACGCCGACATGGCCATACAGATCCGGTTCTGAAATCGGCGACTGCATCAGATCACGTACAATGTAACTTGGAAACTGGCTTAGCCGCAAATTATCCATCCAGACTCCTACGGCCTCGTTGCATTCTACCGTTAGAAGTACAAATTGTGCCAACATACTGTTTGTGGAGCCTCGATTGTCACGTGGTAGCGGCCATATTGGGCTTTGTGAACGATTCCGATAGTCTCGTAAGGGTTCCGACATGCATGATCTCTGGTTATGTCTGTGACGGAGGCCTGTATCGGTACTCGCACCGGTCTTTGATCAGAGTTGGGTGTTTGTACTTCCATGGCGTGCGGCCGCCGGAAGAACATGAGTTACTTCCACGAACAGTTCGTAAATCCCTTCCTCTTAGTGATAATGGTCAAGATATGTCGGGGAATAAGACTTTATGCGCAGTTCGTTTCCTGATCTTCCACAGCGTTCGTCCTCCGGAGGAAATCACGAAATGCACTCGTACTTTTGGACAATGGTCTGTCACTCTCGACCGAGTGCCTTCCGTGGTTTCCTGGTTCCCGACCACAGTGATGTCGTATCTTCATTCACGACCTGTAGAATCCTAGGCGTAATCGAAAGCTCGTGATGTAAGTCGACACGAAAAGATTGCGAAGATCTACTGCCATGAGGACGTGAGTGAAGTTGGAGCCCGGAGGTGTTAATTGAAACACCCCGTTACTCCCTCTCCAGCAACGTTCATTTTCCGAAGGAGAAAATCCTTTTATTAGCTGAAACTAGGGCAAACCGTGACTATATGTGCATGACGATTTACGCGTTTAGGTTTTAGGTTGAACAATGTCAACTATGGAGCGCCAGAAGGAGGATACCACAGGTAGGCGACCAGGACAGGTGCCATCTCGGGTTATCTTCTTCCCTGGGCTCCGATGCCTCTATTGTTTTCGACATGTGGGTTCCTTTCGCCCTTGTTTGTACTGACTGACAAAAAGAACCAGTCTTCTGCTACTTTTATAATTGGGAGTCCTTTTGTATCGATTTTGTAGGCACGGTTAGGGTGCCCTGGGATTAGTGCACGCTCCTTGTATTTAAGTAGGTGAGGGATCAAGTGTTTTAATGTGTATTTATAAGGTCAGATTTGTATGTAAGCTTATACATTTCTTTTAATCAAAATCAATCCTTGGCTGCGGTGTTGCGGTATGTCATTGGAAAGCTGGTGTTCTCCGAGCACTGGGACGGCTTGTTCTGGGCTCGTGGTGATCATCGAATACCGGTGACATATGGCCTTCACCCTCATGTGATCAGTATGTGAGATCAGGGCATTTATTCCAGTTGCTGAAACAGCTGGGGTCTGATGGCTGTGTGAGTTTCGGTGAAAGCCTGGACTACGTAATAGTTATCGCCTGAGACAGAGGGGTTCATGCAGAATGAACACTCACACCAGTCCGATTTGAATACCGAGGTCGCGAACACGGGTGACACGACACCGGTGCTCATGGTGGTTTATTGAGGGAGAACCTTAATATTGTAAATTATTTTAGTGCTAGATGGGTTCAGGTTGGGGACAGTGACCGGTACCGGGGGACTAGCAAGCGTACATGTAGTTCAGCTAGCCTCTGTAACTTGTAACCACCCCCTGAGGTACTGGGGTGTGATTTGGCAAGGGCAACGCATTCAGTTTTAGGATTAAGGATTTTATTGGGGTAATAATTTTAACGAAAAGTGTGAGTGGATAACTTGCAATGTTTTAGGTGTCCAGACTCCAGGGTGGCACTTTTGGGGGACTGGCCGGTCTCGGCTAGCCCTCATATCCGGCACTCTGGGGAATGTGGAGAACTAATAATAATTTAAGGGTTCAGACTCCAGGGTGACACTTTTGGGGGACTAGCTTGTCTAAGCTAGCCCTCATATCCGGCACTGTGGGGGAATTTGGAATAAATTAATTCTGAAGCAATGCGTTTATGTGGCTCGGTGTTTAGCAAGCTGTGGTGTTTATCAATGTGCTAGAATGTTTTATGTGGGACAGGAAGGTGAAATATCAAAGTTGATTAAGGAAACTGGTACACCCTGGGCACCAGACCCCAAATATAAGGGGGAAGAATGTAGTAGTAGGCTGATAGGGGCCTTATCGTGCTTTGGAGGTATATTCTCTACTACTGTAGTAGGAACCACCTAGGCGTTTTATACTCGTTTAGTGGACGCTAATATTGTGAGCTTGGTGTGTGTTACCTATCTATGTACAAATGGACCCTTCTGCCCGCCTTGTGCTATGATTGGCTGTGCCTGGTAGACAATGCACCGAAGGTTTCCTGGTTTACACCACGCAAAGATAGGACGAGAAATACCCATGGCCCAAGAGAGAGCAGACTTTATACACTGGAGTTCCCTTCAACGTGAACTTTGGTGTTAGTCTAATATTTAGTTATGTCAGGGTAGGTTTCCGCAATGATATACCCCCATTGTGGTTTTGGCTGCTCATCTAAAGTGGCCAAAACTACAATACAGGTATGAAAGGAATACCATAAACGATAGTCTACTATAGTACAGAGAGCTGGATACATATAAGGCACCTTAAAAACAACTGTTTTACCTGGCTGATTAGCAGATTCTTTTAGCGAATAACTACCAGGTAGTTACCGGTATACCTCGAATATGTTTCGTTCCTGAACAGTAGCATGTCAATCATTCTCCTTTAACGCAAATATATTGTTTCTGGACATTGGCCTGGCGACCAGTATCCCTTGATGACATGGCTGGTTTTTTTGGTATTACAGTAGCCTGGCATACAGTGCCCTGTAGCAACTACTGATACAGTTGTCGCAATTGCGCGAATGTGTCCTTTGCAGTTGTCAGGTCGCCAGCTAATGTCGCGATTGCGTCAATAACAGGCGACTCTGCATGCAGAGTAAACTGCAGACACAATTACGACACTTGTGTTATTAGTGGTTGCTATTTCAAGTATATTAAAGATTTAGTCATATATCATGTGTGGTATATTTTTGCTCGCTACCATTTTTTTAGTTACAATGTCGCCTGCTATTATCACAAAGCAGTTGTGACATAAGCTGGCGACCTAACAATGCTAATGACACAATTGTCCTAATTGCGACACCTGTGTCATTATTAGTTGCTAGAGTGCCCGTTGATGAATTTAGGTCGTTTTTGCCATGTAATCAGTTGACATGGATGAATATAACTCGTTTATGACCGATGACATGGCAACCAGTATTTCATTCGTTTCTATAGGCAATAACGCATTGCTCCTTGTTGAACAATTCTCGTTTCTGGGCACTTTCCTGGCAACCAGTGTATCCTGGTGAATATGACTAGTTTGTTTGCAATAAACTAACAATTATGTGGCTAATTTATTACACTATTTGCAGTATACCTTGAAGAGTAGGACTCATTCTTGCGCTATCACCTGAAAGCCATTAATCCATCATTGATATAAATCGTTTCTGTGTGATGACACAGGGAACCCGTGTTCTTTGATGAGCATATCTCGTTTGCTCGTTTAGGCGTAGCGATCTGGCAACCAATATACTTTGACAAATAGCAATTATTCCGGGTTCCGGTAATGGTCTGACAAACATCCTAGAGCGACAATTCCACTCCATTTCGCGGAATGATATTGGGTATAGGAATGCATATGATGTGGCTGTCGACAGGAACGACTGACGTATCACAATGGGAAGATACTTGAAGTTTGGGATAAACCATGCTTAGGCTTCACCTTTCCCACAATTTTGTACGCCATATGTCTTGACAAGAGGAGGAATAGCTGACTTATATATGTTTACCGAATTGTAGAAAACAACACTATCAATTGGAAAGAAGAATAATTTTGGTGCAACAGCACAGACAAATAAAAGATTTCTTGACGATGGACATTGGAGGTATAGTTATATAGGTGTAGAGTCGACGTAAAAGGAAATGTTCTCCATCAGAACAATAAAAAACAATAAAAACATTAGCAATACTACTTTACATGGAGTCGGACCAAATCCCAGACTTACACAAAGTTCAAGTAAATCCTTTAACAAGCGAATTAAGATGTGGCTCACATCGGTTAAGTTCATTCATTCTTTCTCTTATCTTTTTAGCATGTGACCGGTTTCGTAAGGATGTCCGCTGGTGGTTTTTGTCTTTGGCAGCCATTTTGCCTGTTTTTCCTATTGGGTTATTTCCCTTTCCTAGGTTAAGAGATAGAGATTTCCTTTAAAAGCCTTCTAGTCGAGAATTTTGCACAGCAACATCCATCCAATTTGATAAATTTTGATAGACATTGTAATTATCTGCAACAGTTAGAATATAAGAAAAAATTTAAATAATATTTATATGAATATTTCATGAATATGCTTCAAAACTAGGGCTATTCTCCATGTTTTCTTGGTTATCAAATTGAGCATGGGTCAGTCTACTTAACGTTGCCTGCAGCTAAAAAATGCACACCAACCTATATATATATTTTTTCTCATATTACCTAATTATGAATGCAACAACATACATTATTCATAAAGTTAATTACTTTGATTTACCAGCAGCGGACTTCCCTAACTATTGATAACTGGTGTAAATATGATAAATATGGATTGTATTATCCTACTATTCCAAGAAAGGACCATTATGCTTAATACATTTATGATAATTTTGACAATTTCAGGTCCAATATACTCCAGTTATTATTGATTAAAATATTTCCGAGGCTGAACAGATAGGAAACGGAGTGGAAGAACGAACCGCTGTGAGCCAGGTCTCAATGCACCTCACCTGTCGGAGCTCTATTGTTAAAGGATTAGCTTGAATTTTGCGCAATTTGGGGATTGCCTGGGGCTGAGATTTCTTTCACACTTTGATCTGGTAAATTAGGAAGCTTGCGTCTTCGCAGATAAAGCAATATTAATGCTCAACCTGTCATGGCAGTCCAACGTTATTAAGATAATAAAATGTTATATCATGTTATATATCATATGCATACCCCGATAAGCTATAAAAAGGGAAGCTGTATAGCGCTGGTTCGTTTTCCTACAAAGAACTCAGCTGTGTGCCTCGTATGATTCTCTGGATACCTTTCAACATCCATTCATCTTTTAAGAGCGTACAATTAAGGAAGCTTGAGTTTGTGGAAATGACAATATATCCAACTTTCCAGGAAGCAAAACCTTGCAAGAACAAAACAAAAACTGGAGCAAGTAGGCCTACGCCGTGTCATTTTACATCAATCAGTGACACTCGACGCAGAAACACCGCATGAAAACGAGTGGACAATGACAACAATCAGCCGGCAAACTGTTGTTAGATTCGAAAAGGCAGCCATCTTCAATGTGCTCTCGATTAACATTGAAGTTCCTTGGATTTTGGGTAATGATAGGGCATACCTGTTGGAGCATTGCGAGATGTCAGATTCAACAAAACAGACGATCCTTCGGAAATTCACGTACACGGTACGACCCGAAAACAAAAATCAAAGAAATCCATTATAATTCACTAGAAATTCTTTTATCTGTCCAAGTTCCAAAATTTGCACGCTGCACCAACCATTTTGACGAAGACTGTCTCTTCATTTCATTCATAGGATTGGAGTATTGATGTAATTCTCTTTCCTCGTTTTCTGAATCTCTATTCGGCTGTTAATGCTATTTTCGGAATTAAAAACTAAAAGCTACTTCTTTCCAATAATTTCTCCACAATCGGACAATATAGTAACTGCTCAATGCTCTCTCTTTCGTTCCGACAATTTCGCAAATTCATTCTCTGAAACCAGTGTTTTATATAATAATGTGTTGTGATCAGCATCCTTAATCCTGTGTAGAATTGTGTATTGCATGTCCCTGGTATTGGTAAAAATTGTTGTATTAAAGGAGTAAATCGAGTTCATTTTCAACAGTGAGAATGTGCTTAAAATTTCAATTATTTCACCAGACTATTGTAGACATACTGCATCATTTGTGAATAAATCCTGTATCACTGAATTTGTCGGGAAGTGAGCCCGTTTTCAAGTTTAACATTAGGCTGATTTACAACGCATATAAGGGAAGTGGGAAGAGGTGCCGACATACTGACAGAGCCACTTGACTTCACAGTATAGTCTTCTGGTTAACCTATCCTAAAGCACATACCACGAATCTAACGATTCGTTATATGTGTTGTATCTCGGGCACGCTTTTATTGTACCTGTTCATGTGGCAACTTGAATGACATGACCACACTGCCCCTATAGCACCGGCATAAGCGGTATTAGATACAAATCTAGAGAGCTATGATGGAAATGCTCTGACAACTGGTATATTGGTAATTGGTGAGCTGTGTCGCTGTGACAACTCGTACACTGGGGATTGGTGAGCTGTATCGTCGTCAGATGAAAATGACGGCATTTAACACAAAAGTTTGTAAGGCCCGATGTCGACCCAGCATCAACTTCCCACAATGCCAACATATATCAAAGACCAAAAGGTCTGTACAGGGGGCGGGCCTCGGGGACGAAACGTCCACCAGCAGAATCTCGCCATATACAGGTAAAAATTACAACGCATATAAGCGAAGTGAAGGCAACTTCATATACTTCTTGTGAATATATATGAAATAAAAAAAATGGGGGTCACCATAAGTTTTTTTTTAAATAGTAGGCCCTAACTGTATAACAGATAAATTGAGCCTTTCAGTTCCATTGTCAGGAAGGGCATCTCCAAGCATATCGTTGCCTTTTCGTTGGATGTGGATACGAATGAATTTTTGGTAGTGCCACAAGCATAATCTCTAGCTCAAATAGCATGTGTCGTGCAACCGTTGTATCTGGCAGGCCCACTGTTTGGTCAGACTTATTCCACTTTGAAACGGCTAATAATAATACGCATAAATGGTTCTGTTGTGGTAGATATCAATCTTTATTTACTTTTCTGTGGTGTGTGGACACTAGTGATGGAAAATTCAGCCTGTGAGGAAAAATTCCATATCACCATGTTATAAAGCCATAAGCGCATGGAAATTAACGTGATCTATTCCTTTAAATGAAGATACAAGAAATGGTTTGTCATGGAAATGGACTGAAACGATAGATTCTTGATTCAGAATATTATAACGACAAATTCCTGATTGAGAATATCATAAAAGTTCTCGCATCCCTTCTTTTTACCAACGAGAACATGAACATACATGTGGAGGCAGATCTTCTCCTTTCAATCGGTGGCGGTACTCTTTGTGAGCTTACAGTAGTCAAGAAAACTTCCCTTGACATTGTATTTGTCTTTACAGCGGCAAAGTGTACAATTACTTTTTTATCTTCAAGGTAAATATCGTATGTCATCGTCATACCAATGTTTTGATAAAGAAGAATGGAAACTTAGAACTGGTGTTGTACCACAGTGTTCGTCACATCCTCATTTCTGGATCGTGGTTTAGTTCATCTTTGAACATTGAGCGAAGATCTGAGAATACAGTTCCATGAGTGATTTGTTTGTATTTCTTTGTTATATTTTGAAGACATCCGGTCCCACAGTATGTTCAGATCTTGCGTGCAGACCCAGTCAAATAGAATGTCGAAAGAGATTTACCTGAGCCCCTTTGGGCTGATTTTAGAGTACAGTGGGCGGTCACCGCCTATTCGCGTCATCCATTGTCGACCAATGCCGGCCGGGCTCTCTGCCAGGTATCACCTTCTTTTCTGTCGCCATCTTTCGCTCGTCAAGATCATGTGACAGTGTAGGCTGGCCGCCCGATCCTAAGCAGCGTCGCTGATTGGATTGAAAATGTTTAAGTTCGGATTTTGAATCCAAAAGCGTTGTTATCCGCACACCAGCGTCTTCGGATGATGTTGTTCTTTCGCAACTCCAACCCTATCTGCTAATCTAGCTAGGCCAATTTCTCCACAATGGGAACAAGTGTCCGTCTTTGGTTGCAATAGAAAAAGATATGAAAAGGGACACTAACCATCTTATACATCACACCAATAACGCCACACGCATAACTGTGCCATTTTGATTGTTCACGTGATCTCTATTTCGACACTGATTGGTTGACGTATCTCGGGATTTTAGTCAAAAATCCTGTTATGCCCACACGGGAGTTTTTCAACACCGAGTCTGCATCGACATCAACGAAATTATACCGCCTTCTTTTCCAGTTATTTTCTTCAGTGATTTTATGGTATTGGATTTTTTTTCAACATTTACAAGCCACAATGCTTGTGATATGGTTTATTCGAAGTCACCATTTGTTCAAATTTTTACTACATAGTTGATTTGTCAAAGGTTGTGCAATTCCGTCGCCGAGGAGTCAATCACAGTAGAGCATTAATCCAATCTTAGACTATAGTTTCTTTACACATTCGTATATTATATCCGGTCAAGCGCAGGATCCATAAGCTTTAGGTTATTTTTCTCAAAATTTAATTTGAGGACGGAATATTCATTCAGGCAATGTAGTTGCCTCCCTCATTCTCGCTCCACCAGAGGCACGCAACGCTCGTGACGAAGTGTCTCCTTCATAGACAGGTCCCAGCCAAGAAAAAACTAACATTTTTCCGGTCAAAGTTTTCTCAGTAGTTCCGTCATCCTTGACGGAACCAGAGATTGTTCTGAACCGCCAAGGGTGAGCTGAATGTCATCCTAGCTTAACTCTGCACCCCCTATCAAACACTCTTTTAATGTTCCATTGTTTATCAGCCTAGTGTCGAATTATGCGCATACTTCGAATGAAAATGGTAACATGGGATTCCCTTGCATACATCAGCTATTAATAATACAGTATTTATATGTGCAACGAATAGTTCGATCCATTTCTGAATATGTTCAAACAGTTTTTAAGAACTCTCCCACGAATGTATCTGATTCCTACTGTGGGAGTGGGATTGTAATCTTCAATAGAACCATGCCACAAGTCGCCTGGGCTAATCTAGGTAACCACCTAATGCGCATTCAATTCGAGCGTATCTGCGCTTTCTCTACTACTGATGACGGCACAGTAACGTGACCTATAACGTCACCGTGATGCATCTATTGGGGCTGCTTGATGTGAATTATATACACTGTATACTTTGTACATCCAAGTTCATACAACCCAAGCCTTGCGCATACGCGCATCATTTCTCTGCTATTCTCCGGGTGACTTGCGTATATCACGGGGCAAGGTCAGCACCCCTATTTTATTTTACACAGCAAGAGCTTCAATAGGACACGAGGCACAACGCATTTGGACCATGTGCAGCCCACATCTCCCATGCGCATCAGAAAATGCCCTTTCTGTACAACCTCTCGAAGGCACATTCGCGTATCATTGGACTTACGCTGTACCCAATGAGATCTTCAATAGAACCATAACATTTGGACCTCGTATATAATATACAAGCGTCTAGTTCGTCATTCATTTTTCAGCCGTCGTCAATGAAAGAATTTCCGCGTCCATAATCCATATACCTAATTCATATAACAGCATTAGCAGCAAATTCAAACAACAGATCATAGTATACATAAAAATAGGCTAGTTTCCTGGAAGAGAGTTGCAGGCTAGAAACGCTCACAACAGACTTCCCTTTCTCTACTACTTTCTGGCTGCGTATTGTGCATTGATTACATCACCGATTAATGTCACCTCCCCAGTCGTATTATACCCAGCAAGAGATTCACTAGGGCATCACCCACGAGACATTTGGAGCAATTATGGCTCATAACTTGCCCAAAAACTCTCATGCACACCGAAAATATCGTTTCTCTACTGCTCTCCGAGTTCAAAGGCTCACAATTAAATGACGTCAACGGCCAACGTCAAACAACGGTGCTGAGCCTACTGCAGTCGTATTCTACAGCTTGTGCCCGTTGTCCCTCCGATACAATGTGCACCGGACCCCAAGATCTCAGGCCCACCCTCACATCCCAGATTCAATGCCAACCTTCCCTCCTTACTTCCCTCCTCATTCATACCCCCCTGTCCCCACACAAATGAACTAGATTTATTCTTTATATACCTTTAACTTGATATCTCCCCCGGTGTATCTGCCTGAGAAGGACGCCGTCTAGTCTCCGTGGGTTAGGTATTCTAGGACAGTTTGGAGATGCACTTGTACACGCTTATAGGTGACATTCATAATCTAACAGGTCAGCAGTAGTATTTAAAGGTGGCATGGGATCTTGGATAAGGGTCACGGAATGCAATGGATAACTTGGTGTGTATCCTGAGAAGACAGGTCACGTGGCTATGGCGCCATCCTTGGATTTATCAGCAGTAGAGAAAGCACAGACAGAGGAGCGTAAATGTGGGTTGTATGCCCGTGGATGTAATGGGTATACGTGGACCATACCCTCATCTGATTCTTGACCATGATGTGGCTTTGACATCACGGTGTGCATGCGCACTCATGGAGTATTCGAGAATCTCAGGTATGATCGGGTGCCCGCAACGCGCCTATGCACCTTCATACATCCGTATAAGTAACTCATAGAGGTAACTAAAGTCTGTCCATTTTAATTAGTCGTCTACTTTTGGAGCTTGTCAACAATCAATAGTTAATTCTGCATAAATTTTCTTTCTTGCAGCTTGCAGAACAAACTGAACTTTACAAAATGACTATCATTTCTCCGTGATATCGATAATATTTCACGCCTGAAACAACTTTTCAATTATCTCCATATAAAACTCCAGTACAGTTGTTTCATTTACCGGGCCTCAATTACATAGAGAGACGTCATAATGTATTCATGCTGATTGACACAAAGGTCATTGATACCGTATAAAGTAATAACAGGCGGTATGTGGGTGTGTCGCTTATATCCCATGCCCAGTGAAATTGCAAAATGATAAACCGCACACACCTCTATGACCGTAAACGGCATTGTTGACCTTTGTGCTAGACAACACGAATACATTATGAAGTCTCCCTATATAATTGAGTCCCGGTACATAAAACAACTGTACTGGAGTTATTATATGGAGAGAATTACAAAGTTACTTCCAGAGTGATATGTTATCGATATCACGGAGAAATGGTAGTCATTTTGTAGAGTTTTGTTTGTTCTACACGATGCAAAAAAGAAAATTAATGCAGAGTTAACTGCTGATTATTGATAAGCCCCAAAGTAGACGACTAATTAAAATGTACAGACTATAGTGGCATGGTTCTGACGAAGTTTTCGGCTTGTGCAGTATCCTAACCGTCGCAGGTCCAGGTCAACTTTTTTTCTACCAAATAAACTGAGCCATTGGTACGAAGCGCGCATATTCCCGACTGCACGTGCGCGTATCACCTCTATACATTC
>JAVTVY010045930.1:0-20918 GCA_036873755.1 Hanleya hanleyi
ATGACCCCATTGGACCATTAGTGGCTCCCCTAGCTCCAAAACGTCTATTTTCATACCCTTTGGCCACCGCGCATGCGCAGAATGCCGATATTTCAACCCCACACCCAGTCCATCAGATGCCCCCTCACGTATCCTTCACTTTGATACCTCATACAAGCCCATCGGTCCACTAGGGGCTCCCCTAGGTCACAAAACGTCTATTTAGGTATTCCCCGTATACATTAACATTGGAAGTCAACCCATGGGACTACTTTCTGTCCGCGGAGGCATACTGCATCACCACCAGACCGCATCACCGCGGAAGAATTCGAGGTCAAAGGTTGCCGGAACTATAGCCCAGATACGTCAGTACATGCCTTGATCATCATTAGTCCGAGTTGTCTCCCTTGCGTCCAGAGTGTATAGATGGCGCTACCATCGGAAGTGACGTCATTTTTACATCCGGGTGAAAAGGGGCTCAATTTAACGGGACGCTACTACTGCCGTATGAACCCATGTACTTCAAGATCCTCATGGTACTCATATGAACAGTCACAATCAAAGCGTGGCGGAGATACATCATTCTTTAGATGACGACTTTACAACGAATATTATGGATTAAGAATACTGATCAGCGATACGGATTTGATATTTTTGGAACATCATGATGTCTTGCCGGCATCATTGAAAACTGTTGACCGCTTCTCTCTTGCAGGAAACAAGCCTATGTTTATGTATACTATGATTGTCTTTTTGAATTTGGTGCTAATACTGTTATATGGAATATGGAATAGGTCTTTGGATTATGGACGCGGATATTCTCTAATGGACGACGGCTGAATTATGGATGACGGACTAGACGCTTGTAATGTTGTAGCCCTCGGGGTGCAGACCACGACTTGAGGTTTTTCCATGTCATCGGTGACGTCATCAGTACGAATAGTAGCGAAAGCGGGAGTTTCGGAGGTGCAATCGAGTGCGTTTGGAGTAGATGACATCCTTTTTTCCATCCAGCTACCTGATAGAGTTACCTGTGAGTGTGAGTGTATGCGCGCGTGTGTGTGAGTGAATGAGTGAGTGAGCGTGCACAACGCCCTTGCGGCGTCCCCAACGCATGGACGCACTAACGACGGTGAGTGAGTGAGTGGGATTCGACTGGACTAATGTATCGTCTGTTTTCATCATTTTGCGCATGCGCAGTCTGGCCGTAGTATATAAAGCAGGCATTTTGGGGATTCTTGGAGGTTTGTTGAGTGACTGAGGGACCATCCCTGGTCAAATGGACCGTGTGGGGTATCAGTGTGAAGCTCTCGTGGGTCAGACTGGCTTGTTTTCATTGGAAGTCGCGCCAATCTGCGCATGCGCAGTTGGGGTGTAGTAAGTAAAGTGGTCATTTTGGGAGGTGCGTGGGGGTCTGTTGAGGGATAACGGACCATTCTTGGTCCAAATACCTCGTGTGAGGTGTCAAAGTGAAGCTTTCGTGGTGTAGACCATGACTTGAGGGGTGTCCCTGTCATCTGTGACGTCATTCTTGACGTCATCAGTAGGAGTAGTAGCCAAAGTGGGAATTTCTGGGGTGTTAAGGTGTTTGGGGTAGAGAGGGACCACGTTTGGTCCAAATGGCCCGGTGGGGGTGTCTTAGTGAGGTTTTCGTGGGGTAGAGTCAGATTGGCATGTTTTTTTATTGAAAGTCGCGCCAATCTGAACATGCGCAGTTGTGGTGTAGTAAGTAAAGTGGTCATTCTGGAGGTGCGTGGGGATGTGTTAGAGCGATTGAGGGACCATTCTTGGTCCGAATGCATCGTGCGAGGTGTCAAAGCAAAGCTTTTATGATGTGGACCACGACTTGAGGGATATACGGGTCATCTGTGACGTCATTGCTGACATCCTCAGTAGGAGTTGTAGCCAAAGTGGATATTTTTGGGGTGTGAAGGACGGTGTTTGGGGTAGAAATGGACCATCCGTGGTCCGAATGCGTCGGTCCGAATGCGTCGTGTGAGGTGTCATCTTGCAGCAACACCCACCAACGACAAGCTCAATGCTTCAACGCCTTGGTGAATTAGCCCTGAAGCCCTGCGCGCCTATACGTAGCTCTACGGGTGTAGTCCGTGATAAGTACTATTCTGATTGGTTGGTCCAAAAGTAGAGCAACAACAACAACATCAAAGATTACAGGTCAATCCTTTTATTATCCCCTCCATCACAGCACATTCACGCTAAGGGAACCGCTATGGTGTGTTTACAATTCATGCTATTGTCAGTGTATTAAGATTTTCATTGTCCTGATCTCAGAATGATGAGGGACACGAGTTAATCCCTATATGTACAGACACCACCACACACCAGTTCTACCACCACCACACACTACCACACACCACCACCACCGGGCGTTGACGCCCGTCAACGCCCGGTGGTGGGGGTAGCTCCCATGTGGCAGAGCTCTTGGAGTTCAAAAGCTTGTGGAGCTCAGAACTCGGAAGTGACGTCATCGCGCGCATATGCGCGTACCTGTGGTGCACCCTGTACCCATTAGGGTATAGGGTACACCAGGGTGCGGGTGCGGTGCGGTGTGTGGTGGTGTCTGTACATATAGGGATTAACTCGTGTCCCTCATCATTCTGAGGTCAGAACAATGAACTTCTGAATACACGGACAATACCATAAGTGAATTGTAAACACACCCATAGTGGTTCCCTTATCGTGGATGTGCTGTGATGGAGGGGATAATAAAAGGATTGACCTGTAATCGTTGATGTTGCTGTTGTTGTTGTTGCTGCTCTACTTTTGGACTAACCAATCAGAATAGTACTTATCATGGACTACACTTGTAGAGCTACGTATAGGCGTGCAGGGCTTCAGGGCTAATTCACCAGGGCGTTGAAGCATTGAGCTTGTCCTTGGTGGGTGTTGCTACAAGATGACACCTCACACGACGCATTCGGACCAATGATGGTACATTTCTACCCCAAACGCCTTCCTTCACACCACAAAAATATCCACTTTGGCTACAACTCCTACTGTGGACGTCAGCAATGACGTCACAGATGACACGCATATCCCTCAAGTCGTGGTCCACACCAAGAAAGCTTTGCTTTGACACCTCACACGAGGCATTCGGACCAAGAATGGTCCGTCATCACTCAACAGACCCCACACACCTTCCAAAATGACCACTTTACTTACTACACCCCAACTGCGCATGCGCAGATTGGTGGGACTTATGACGTCACCGATGACATGAAAAAACCTCAAGTCGTGGTCTACAATCCGAGAGCTACGACATGACACCCCACACGACACATTCGGACCAAGGATGGTCCATCTTTACCCCAAACACACCCCCATGTACCCCCAAAATGCCCGCTTTCGCTACTACTCATACCGAAGACGTCACAGATGACATGGATATCCCTCAAATCGGGGTCTACACCCCAAGAGCTACAAGATGACACCCCACATGACGCATTCGGACCAAGGATGGTCCATCTCTACATATTAGGGCAGGAAAATGTGCGATTCAAGACACTGGCCGCCATTTTGGATTTTGGCGGCCATATTGAATTTTCAGACCAATTACAAATCATTCCAAAGTTAAATAATTATTCATACCCTACGTAGGACTAGAAAAAAAACCTAGTTTGTGGTTAGAAAATTGATTTTTGAGCAGGAAATTGTGAGCTTCTATGGGTATCGGCCGCCATTTTGGATTTGGACCACCATATTGGATTTGAGGCCAAATCCAGGGTGGCCCCTCAGCTAAATTGAAAGGGCATAAGTCAAGGATGACGGAACCACTGAGAAAACTTTGACAGGAAAAAATGTTAGTTTTTTCTTGGCTGGGACCTGTCTATAATCCATTACATGTGCCCGGATAATAAATTGCTTTCAGTCAGAAATTGAAGACCGCTGATAACCAAAACACTCGCCTCAGCGACTGCATTACATCATTGTTCCTACAAGAACCTTTATTTATTATTGCTGCCGCAGCTTGATTGTCAGTCCAAAAAGGAGCCCACCGAACAGCGGCTGGTTCCATGGCCATGACTTCTTTGTAATTAATATGTAAATTCTGAACGCGAGCACCAGACACGTGCCAAGGAGTGTGTTGAAGTTCACCACAATAAAACGCCCCCACTGCCAGATTACAAGCGTCAATCGAAACAGACGTGGGAGGTCTTCTGTCAATCATGGGCATAGTACCGTTAAAAATATGCATGAAAGAATTCCACCAGTCTACGTCTGCTTTCATGTCTCTGGTGATTCTAGTTCTGTGCCATGAGCGAGACAATGTTTGAATGCGGTCGATTAAACGTCGTAAATGAAATCGACAACCGTAGACACATTGCGTAATCCAGTTAAGCTTTCCTGCCATAGACGAGTTCACGTTTTGAGACCTTGGTTTTTTGTCTGAAAGCACACAACTCGACTTTTAGCTCTGAAAGTTTTTCTTCTGGAATTTCTATTGTCATTTTAATAGTGTCCAGTAGTATACCTAGAACTAGAGCCTTAGGCACTGAAACGGGGCTATTTAAATGTAAAATAGGCTGTTGGAATAATTCCACTAACTCTTTGATGTTCAGTCCCCATGGCGAAGAGCCATACAATTTGTAGTCTCACACATTTCTCTCAATAAGGTACTAGGTACACCCCTAGTTTGGAAGGTTACAAATTCTGACAATGGTTGTATGCAGACTTGTACATGTAGAGCACTGCATGCTATCTAAAGTTTGGAGTTTGACCCTATCAAGTAACCCTATCAGCTAAGTGAACCAAGCCATTGACCTAGGTCATGCATGTGTCATGCATGTGACTATGCTCTAAATGGTATAGAGGGTCTGGTGGAGGGGATGTTTGTGTGATAGTTCAAAAGTTACATACCGTGTATATAATTTCTGCAAGAATGGAAGCCTAGAAAATTAGAATTTCTTGCCAACATGGCAAACATATGATAAGTCTGCCTTAAACTATTTTCTTCTGTATTTGTTAAGTGTTCTAAATAAAGTTTTTATCAACCAGTGATTTATGACATCCTTTCAGGAAAACACTCAACCTCTGAATAGTATCCATTTTGTATTCATGCTCTAAAGCAGGAAATCTCTGTGAAAATGACATATGAACATATATAAGAATAGCAGAAAATATTTAACTTCACTAATATAGACCAGGTGAAACAAAATCTAGCAAAAATAGTTGACCAAACTATCTGCAGTAGCTGAATAACTTGATGACTTCTGCTCTTCCTCTCAAAGCCTAAAGCAGTTAAATAAACAACCAGTTACCCTGGCAACGGTACCAAATGTGCTCAAGTTTTTCCTGACTACAATACAGGACCATTAGTCCCTACGGGACTAAATTGCCCCGTGAAAACCAAACAGGTGGTAGGGCCCGCCACTTTATTATAGTTGATCCAAAATCCCAGTTTACGAAGCAAACACAGCAAGGTGTTTAGACATTGAAAGCATTCCTCATATGTATCTCCTCTTACCAAGAAATCATCTAAGTAGGTCACAACATTTGCATATCTTTTTACCGACAATATCACGCACAGCTTGAGTGAGGGTGTTAAAGATTTCTGGAGATTTGCGCGCGCCAAAAGAAAGTCTAGTATCCACCATAGTCGTATTGTAACAATCTCCATTGTAACCCTGTTGCGCAATAGTTTGACAGGCTGATTTTGACAGATCTATATGCATTTGAACGATCAAGTTTTGCTAAATAGGATCCTGGCTTTATGACATCGATTGCATCTTGAATAGGTTGGTAACGAAAAGTATTGTTATAAGCAAAGTCATTAACAGCATTGCCAGCTAGTCGGCTGCAATCATGAGTCAAACAAACTTTGTCATTTCCCTTTTCGGGTATGGCCCCCAACGCTGAAATAATCGTAGGGGGAGTGATGACAATTTTATAATGCCCATTCTCAAGTTCTTGAATGATCTGTTTTTCGACTTTATTTCGATTTTCAATACAAGTGGCCGAACTGTAATTTTTTGTACACAAACTGATTCACAAATGTCCTCCGGGGTCACAATATCAAAACCATGCTTAACACCAGCCAGAATGAACTCCCGATTGGGGTGATCAAGAGGCAATTCCTCGCGCCATGCATCTAATTTAAGCGATGTTTCGTTCATGGTCTTATGATCAACTAATGATGGCCGTTTTTTTGGACCATAATTGGCAGAGCTTTCAGTTTGTGCATGTCGATCCACTTGAACCTGGTTTGACCTCTGGGGAAATTTTCTAACATGTTTATATTTACATGTATCTCCGAATGGACAGGATCCCCTAGATTTGAATATTTTGCAGTCTGTAATAGGTCGATTGTCACTGGCCGGAGTTTGCTTATGTTTTGGAGCGAGGATATTTATTTCCATATGTGGAGAAAATGTGCTCCAAACAAACTGATGTTCAGCCTGCAATTCACGGTACGAATGGTCAAAATCAAGTATACTTTCCCACTCATATTTGTCGGCAAAGTCAAATATTTTTGCTGTGTAAGCTATATAGTATTCTACGTCTTCACTGATTATATTGTAGAAGAACATTCATCAGTCGGCAGTTCGCGGCTTCCCATTCTTCTAATACTATGACTGAATAAGGGTGGTCATCCTCTGTGCGGAAAACTAATGTATCCGAATCTTTACCATTGTCAGATGCCAAAACGAATTGTTTCTTACGAGCCAGTCTTCTTTTCTTAGACTTTTCCGGCAAAAAGTTTGTAATATGCACGGCCTTCGCCCGATCAGCTTTAACAGTTAATATATGACGTGGATCGAATGTAGTCAGAGCATGTGTATTGTCCGACGAATTACCCTGCATTTGCATATAATTGGATGGATTTAGACAATGACCCAGGACCAACAGATCGTCTAGCTGCTTACCAGCTGCCGTCAAATTCCCAGCTTGTCAGCGAACGTCGGCCATGGTAATTGCCGGGCCAGTAAATTCTTGATCCTCGGGTGCTGTAGCCTGTACGACATTTGACTGTGTCGTCGAACTTGGGGGGTCAGCTTTTTGTAGGTCCTGAATATCACTTTGCAAAAGTCTGAATTGTCCAAGTGTTAATCCTAAAGATCTAACATCTTCCGACTGCAATTTTTCCAGAGCCCGTAACGAAGATATGTCTTCTTTTCTCATAATACCCCTTGTAGTTCTATTGAGTCCACATTCGCGTGCCCATTCTTCAAACACAAATGCATCAGTCCCATTTCGTACAGCAGGAGAGCCTTCTGAGCTTTCCTGTTGAGGAAACTCACGCAAGTCTGGATTAGCCATTATCAGTCCAGGGCAATTACAGCAATATTAAATTTTTTTTAAAACTACTAAAAGGAGAAGAGGGAGAAGCACGTAATCACTCTCGCTCTCTCGTGACAGCGCAACGACTATCCTATCGTACCGCGTCATCTTATATACAGTTCCATTGCGTCATTTGACTGGCTAAGCAGGCAGGTTTCACAAGCTTCCATTCATTATGATCGTGCGCTTGTGGTGGTCTTTAAACTCAATTAATATATTAATTCCCCAACATATTGAGGCACGGTTTCTCCACTAGCATTTTAAATCTTGAAAGTCCTGCTATATCCTGCATCACTTTTATTATTATATCTTAGTATTCGATATCTTACTTCATATACACATTATGCAATATAAATAAATGCAAACATAGATTCAATAATCTATCTTCATATATAAACATATTCAATATCTGCCACCACAAAGTCATTCAATTTCTTATATGGTAAAGTCAATACAGAACATCAGTAATGTATCATGTACAGAACAAAATAAACAGTCCGATGGGCCCAAAACTCCTCAGCTGCTGGAAAACAGTGATCCTTGAACTCGACCCAGTCATCTTCACTTGGGTTGAGCTCAATAAGCAGACATGTATATGTGGTGTAAATCTAAAGAAGCTAGCTCTAAAGCTCCAAGACCTAAGTTTGTGCTACCAGCCTATTAAACCCACATAATTTGACCTCGAAAATGGGTTCAATAATTTCTGGTCAAAGAGCAATACAGTGTGAGGTAAGTGAACAAGTGAGACAATATACACTGTTGCCATTGTTGGCAGTCCTACTATGCATGTGTCTGGTTGTCCATGGCAACAGGCAAGTATATGTAGCGCTGTTTTTGTTGTTTTTTTTAAGACATTGTTGGTATTGTTGCCAGTCACTCTCTACAAGTATCTGGTTGTCCGTGGCAACAAGAAAGTTCACGTAGCACTGTGGTCATCTTTCCCAGGATTTTATACACTGTTGCCATTATAAAGCCAGTTGCGCACATTGCAACACCGAGAGATAAGGTTGGTCATCACAGGGACAATCCATGAGTGTAATACCTATGGGCCGTCATAGCTCAGTCAGTATAGAATCAGCGTGATAAGCCGGGGTTGGAGGTTCAAATCCCGCTGACGACCAATTTATTCTTTCTCTCTCAAAAATCATTTCATATTTATATATGCTCAGTGGCGGGCTATATGCCATACCAAATATCATTTCTTCATTGTTGGTAGTCATACTCTGCAAGTGTCTGGTTGTCCATGGCAACAAGAAAGTTCACATAGCACTGTGGTCAAGTTTCTCAGGATAATGTACATTGTTGCCATTGTTGGCAGTCACTCTGCAAGTGTTTGGTTGTCCATGGCAACAGAGAAATATCAATATCCGTATTTTGGCTCAGGCTTTAATCCACATTCTGATGTTTCACTGGGGTCAAGTAAGATGGACATGAAGTTGGTGTTAACCCCTAATCAATGTAGGTCAGCTGTGTGTTTCTCATTGCGACGGTTAAATTAAATTAACTTGAGTATAAATTTAAGAGCGTTTAGATTTAACTCCTTGTCTGCCTACTTTTTCTTGTCTTTTCTTAATATGTTTAGGGACTTTATGTTGTCTTTTCTCCCTCTGTGCTTCCTTAACAGCTTTTTTCCTTTCCTGAAAAACATGAATAACATTTTGTCAGTATGTTGAAAAAATATAGCACAAAGAGTTTCACATAATATATCTTCTGTGACAGATTGTAGATACACTGGGATTCATTGGTACATACTTTTGTTGTGGTCCTACACATGTATGAGCATTCTCCCACATTCAGAACAATTTTTGACAGACTCCCATACATGCAGGTGCATCCAGTCCTAATTAATTAAGTGTTCTTCAAATCATTTACAACAGCCAGTGGAGTAGCTGATTTTGGTGCTCCATTAGATCTCAATAGAATATTGTGGTGAGCAGATTAAAGGATTATATGTACCATAAATACAAGCAGTGATAATGAGCCAACACAAGACATTGAATTCAAAGAATGCAGGGCAAATGTCTCCACAATCAAGGGCTGCCACAATAGCCATTCCATGCTCTGATGATCTCAGGGTACTACACTCACCAGGCACATGGATCATAGCCATCGTCCGCCCAGATGGCTATGGAGGCCGATGATTGTGATGGAGAGGGGTTGGTCTTCATGGGAAAGAGCAGCCGCTGTGGGCCTCATTGAGTCACTCTGACGCATTAGGAGCAAATTGTTTTTAACACAGTAATTGTCCTATTGTCTTTTGTTTTAATTTAGGTTCTTTTTTTATTTCTGTATGATTCATATATGGAAATAAAGTATTGTATTGCATTGGATCAGTCATAGCTCTCCCACTGCTTATATATGGGGAACATGCATGGACCTGGCCAACATTAGGTGAATATGCTTCATATGGATATCTTATTTACAGACAGGGTTAACATGCTTATATGATTAATAATTTTGGCACCTTATAGCTGTGTATATAACTGTGCTTCCCCATATATATATGTACACGTATAAGCAAAAGCTATGATGGGAACTAAGCAAAACTGAGGCATGGGCCTGGTGAGCCCAGCATCTCGTGATTAATAAAGCATGAAATTGCTATCATGCGAGCTCCGGATTTGTAAACCACTGACATACAAGTCAGAATGGGCAGTAACACTTAGGAATATACACTACAGTGAGATATCATACAGGTCACAACAAACCTTTTTACTCGATGGAGATTCGTCACGAGATCTCGTGTTATCAACCCGAGATTCTTCTCCCTCTTCACTTTCGTCGCTCTTTTCAGATTCATCATCTTCTGAATTCTCATCCTGTACATTACCTTTCTCTCCTTCCAGTAAATCGGGCGTCTGTAAACAACGACAACAAGAATATGCCTGAGTTAAAGAAAGGTAGCATACACATTAAATCAGAATGCCCAAGACCAAAGAATACACAAATAAGTTCCCTGCTGATGAAAATATCATGACCAGAGTAGTATGGTACCACAGCAATACCAGAATGGACTGTTGGTGATTGTGTCTGTACTTCGGTGTGGTAAAGATACTGCTATGGTGAAGATACTGCTATGGTGAAGATTTTGCTATGGTACCATACCACTATGAACACAATAATTTCACAGGCAGGAATTTTAGGTATGTACATTGCGCTGAATATCAGGGGGAATCTTAACCAGATAACTTCTTCTTCAATGTAGATGTCATTGCAGCAAGATCTTGATGAGATTCATAATCATATGGCAGTATACCTAAATGTCACCTGCCTGTCCATAGACTGGAGGTAACACAATATTTCTTTTTTTACATCATTGATGCATGTTGAGAGATAATTTTCCATCTGAATAAAAATTATTAATGAATGTCCTAACCTGTTGAGCTCCTGTTAGATCTTTTGTAAGACCAGTCACAGTTCGATATAAAACCTGAAATGGGAACATAAAAATATTCTGCGCATTCTGAAGCAAGTTTCAACAGCTCACATGTTCTTCTAATATACGAGTGAAGCTCATCATTACGAATTATTTGTAAGTTCTTAATCGACTGAGAAAAACACAACTGTCTATGACACTTAGAACTATATTGGTTGAGCCCAAGCAAGTACATCTATACTTACTGTGAACATATTAAACAACAACTTATAGATTAACAAGGTCAACTTTGATAATTGTTTTCTTGTAAATCAGATATCAGCATATACAAAAGTAAAATGTTCTCAATTAAATCAAAGTATCATTTGAATTTTATTATTTAATTTTAGTTAATCATAACTACCTCATCAGTGCCAACTTTCAAATAATCTCTCTCAAAGTCTATAACTTCATCCAATGTTCTCGGAATGTATGAGTTTTTGAACACTTCTTCATCAACTTTCTCTTCCTCAGTCATATCATCCAAAATTCTGTTGGCTGACACCTCCATAGCCTTATCTAAGTAGTCATCAATGTTCTCGTCTGTAATGGTTACATCTGTGGCGAAGTCGAATAACTCCTTGGTGGTTAAAGTACCCACCCCTCTCTTCCTGAAATACTCTACAACAGCAATTAAACATGAACAACTTTAAACCAGAACAGTAAATCCTCTAATAATCCAATCACAGAAAGGGGAATTGAAAGTGAAAGTGAAATTGCATACCAAATAGTTTGATTGGTGTACTGAGAATGGTAACTGAAGTATTTTCAGAACGGAGTAAAAAAGAATTTAAATTTCCAATAATAAGAGCTACGAGAAGGAGAATGAGAATGGAAAATAACCAAGAATATTATACAAAAAATTCAAATTGCCAGAGAATGGTATATCTAAATTCCCCTTGCCCGACTATATGTATGTGATGGCTGGGTGCAAATATTTTTTTTAATATATCATCATGAATTAAATTACAATGCCACATTACCATGTGTATGTTTAATGTTTTAATCAAACATATCCATTAAGTAGTGACAACATCAGAGAGTATCATCTGGGAGCAGATACTCCAGACAACATTTGACATAATTACCAGTGACATTTGAACTTGAGACAACATGAGACATACCTAGCAGTGACATTTGATCTCCAGAAAACATTTGACATAATTACCGGTGACATTCGAACTCCAAACAACATTTGACATACATACCAGTGAGATTTAAACTCCAGACAACATTTGTCATACTTCCCTCTCACATTTGGACACCAGACAACATTTGACATACTTACCGCTGACATTTGAACTCAAGACAACATTTGACATGTACTTACAGTGACATTTAAATATCAGACAACATTTGACATACTTACCAGTGACATTTGAACATCAGACAACACTTGCCATAATTACCGGTAACATTTGAACAGTAACACTTGCCATACTTACCGGTAACATTTGAACAGTCTTTACGGAGGAACTCCAGAGAGTGAGGATGATCGTGCTCCACGGACTGAGATACATCAATTACACAGATCTCACCATCATGATATCTGTAACGCAATAATAATGTAGAATAGTACTATAATAGTTTTTGTGGTAAACACTCCAATCATTAAATCACAGGAAGTACATTTTCTCACCTAAAACTATTGGGGTGATCAAATTATTTAGAAAATCAAGCTGGCAAAATGAGAAAAACTAATTTCTGCTAAATTTAGAAGGTGATCAAATATATAGATTGAATAATCAAGATTCGAGGCAAATGAGCTGGAGATTACTGAAAGTGCTCTATTGTACCATACAATCAAATGACGTATTCTCAAGAATATTACCTGTCTACCACTTGTACTTACAACATGTTAAACTCGCTCAGGTCTGCGTGGACAAGTTTACATTGCTGATATAATGTCCTCACTATGTGGATACACTGTAAATACAACTCTCTGGCCTTGGATTCTGACAATTCAACATCTTTCAATAAAGGAGCTGGCCTGTAAAACATAACGAGCAGAAGAAGAGTTTTAGTATGTGGGTTGTTGTACATCCACATACCCTATCAGAGTGCCCAACAAAGTACATGTACCTCTCTTCAACTTCCAGAACAGTTCATAGAATCCATGTGTAGGGCTCTGGCAGAATCAGGTCATTGTTTCATTAACATGGTACTCCCTTAACTACCTACTATGATGCTCCACTCAACAACAATATCAAGACGTTCAGCCTTCATATGCGTGGACAGTTCAATTTGCATACACACATGCAAAACCAGTAGAAATCTCATATACCAGCTCGTCTCCCCACGTCCCTTACTCTTCTTCTTCCCCCACCGTTTCAAACTGCCTGATATTCACCTATTGACCACCAGAGGTTCGTTATCTGTGTTATCCAATTGTTCTGCTGTAATGCTTGGTTCATGTCAGATTCCTCATACTAATGCTGATTGGTTGATAGCTGGACACATGATACTTCAGACAAAAAGTACCATCTGATAAATCTGCAATCTGGGATTGAGATTGGCTAAACGTTCCTTGTATTGCATGCAACCTCCAGCCTGGTGCCACTGGCAATTGAACTCTGCTACCCTCAAGTAGCATTTGATACAGCACTACGGACAGTTTGAATGACCAAACAATTTTTTCATGTAACTCTTCACACGTGAAATTGACAACATTTAGTATGATCTAGGACTCTCTCTTTGATTTTGGTCATCGAGGTAAATGATACCCAAAATGTCTTTTATATACCTGATTACCATTGGTCCTTGGTAAGGGAGCTTCTTGAAATTAGGAACTGAGTTCCCTGGTAGGGATGGCATATGCCGGATATTCAAATGGGATACACCATGCCCAGTTTGGAGTTCTGATCTGGATGGATCAGAGTTCCAGTTAGGCAGTTCCCCCCATGCTGCTGCATGGTATGGCATAAGCCGTCCACTGGTAAATATTCAAAGCACCACCTAGTGGTCAATAGGTGAATATTCGGCAGTATGAATCAAACAAGGAATGAGGAGAGTAATGGATGTAATGACTCAAGCTGGTATATGAGCATATGCTAAGATAGGCATACCAAAGAACACTTTATAAGAGGAGAGGTGTGGGCTGTAAAAACCTGAGCCATTAGAACTCACCATCCATCTGTACCAATGAACTCCATGACCAGAACATGACTACGTAACATGATTGGTTCAGGACAAGGCACCCCTGACTGGCGTATCCTGGAAAAAATCAAATCAAAACAAACGACCATATAGTATCCATGCACCCTGATATTATTACCAAAATGATCATATCATTACCAAAATGACATTCATTAGGCACAATGATACTGTTGTTGTGCTACATCCTCTAATAATTCAATCACAGGAAGTGAACTTTCCTACTACCAGGCAGTCAATGAACTTATTAGCACAGCAAGTTTATAAAATGAGATGCAGATTAGGACTTCAATCAGAGTAACCACTAATTGCAGCTTGACCAGTTTCGGAACTGTTGTTTCTTCATCAGAGGCAGTGATTGATATGGAATGAAATACTTATCACTATGTATAGGGTGTGATCCAGGATGATCTGGCCACAATTGAATGGCACAATTTGATTGGATTGCTGAAAACTTCCGAAATGCTAAACTAGTCTAGCCAGATGCAACACCCCGATCGGGATTCGATTCGATCATGATTCGATTCGGGACTTCAATCCGGTTTCATATGAGTGAATCTGTAGGAGCCGGATCAAGGTCCCAGATCATAGATGTCAATCTGGGAGTGTGATTCGAGTTTAAGTTTGTATTGGTTTACATAGGGAGATTGATTTACATTGTGATTGTCAATCAGGGACTATGATCTGAGTGAAAAATCGACCATAGAGGTCCATGTCCCCCGCTAGCAGCACCAGTTATGGTGGATTACATCCACCATAACTGGCGCTGCTGCTGCGGGGGCCATGGATCTCTATGGTCGATTTTTTGGGGTCGATGATATCTCATATCATTGATAAGAGTATGATTTGAAAATGGAGATATCGCTGATGAGCTTAACATAAATCTAATACAGCAGATGGCACCCATATTGGATTATGCACATCCATAAAACATAATACATGACTGTCCTCTCACTAAGGTCAAGGGACTCCCCAAGTTTGAAGTAGATCAGTTGAATCGTACTCCAGCTATTGTCCGGACAAGATCAAAC
Organism: Hanleya hanleyi; assembly: GCA_036873755.1. Taxonomy (NCBI): domain Eukaryota; kingdom Metazoa; phylum Mollusca; class Polyplacophora; order Lepidopleurida; family Hanleyidae; genus Hanleya; species Hanleya hanleyi. The sequence goes on from JAVTVY010045930.1 coordinate 14,878, forward strand.
TGCTTACAATCCAATATGGCTGACGGCGGCCATATTAGATTACGCACATTGCTGAAAAACAATCCCAACCGTCCTCTCACCAATGTCAAGGCACACCCCAAATTTGAAGTTGATCGATTAAATCGTTCACGAGTTATTGTCCGGACAAGAAAATCTAAGATCCAACTGCTTATAATCCAATATGGCTGATGGTGGCCATATTGGATTATGCACATCGCTGAAAAAAAATCCAAACCGTCCTCTCACCGATGTCAAGGCACTCCCCAAGTTTGAAGTAGATCAGTTGAATCGTACTCCAGTTATTGTCCGGACAAGATCAAACTGCTTAAAATCCAATGAAATCCAGTATGGCTGATGGTGGCCATATTGGATCAAGCACGTCCTTGAAAAACAATCCTAATCCTCCTCTCAACAATGTCAAGGCACTCCCCACATATGAAGTAGATCGGTTGAATCGTTCTCGAGTTGTTGTCCGGACAAGATCCAACTGCTTATAATCCAATATGGCTGACGGCGGCCATATTAGATTACGCACATTGCTGAAAAACAATCACAACCGTCCTCTCACCAATGTCAAGGCACACACAAAGTTTGAAGTTGATCGGTTATATCGTTCATGAGTTATTGTCCGGACAAGAAAAATGAAAAATTTGAAAATCAATTTTCCTATTTCTAAGCTTAAACTTACCTTCACATACTTTTTGCTATCGTGTTCTTACGCGATTGCCTAATTGTAATATATTACCACAGAATAAAAATAGTCCCTGTACTGCCCCAATGCCCATGCGCGAGTACCCAGATCCCACGTGACCGACCACGTCACTTCCTTCTTCCCATTCAACGCAGTGTGAATAACCCATCAGCGGGGAGGCTGGGCGGGCCATCACAGTATGTGAAGGTAAGTTTAAGCTTAGAAATAGGAAAATTGATTTTCAAATTTTTCATATTTCTTGCGCTGTAAAACTTACCTTCACATACTTTATTGCTAGAATACCATAGCAGGACGGAGGGAATGAGTGGTCGGAAACAAAAGGACCCCGAGCATAAGCGAAGGGAAGTACAGGAGTCAGCGAAGTAATCAAAGACCATAAATGTATAATAATGACGATATGGTCCTTGATATACTCATCCGGCCTATAGAAACTACAGGCCCAGTGAATAAAGCTGACATACACTAGACCCAAAATACCGGCCCCCCCCCCTCTTTTTTAAAATTTGGGGAGAGCAAGTAACTTACCAAATTTAAAACCTGGTAAAAACACTAGGGGTCTAGTGCTTGGTAGACGGGTCTGCAACGGACTGGGCAGCCACCAGGGGGCCCAGAGAGTAGATGTCCCGTCTTTGCAGCGTCATATCCCGGAGGTAGTGGGACACAAAGGTCATGTGACTCCTCCAGTGGCAGGCCCTCATAATATCAGATACCGATCTATTGGTCCATAGAGGCCAGGAAGCCGCCAAAGCCCTGACCTCATGAGCGGAGACCTTGGTTAAATTAGTTAACTCAGAAGGAATGTCCGAATAGGAAAACCGAATAGTCTTCGAAAGCCAGGAAGATATAGTGTTTTTAGAAATCTCCTGCTTCGATGAGGGCCCAAACGGGATAAATAGCCGCACCCGCCCTGCTCTCTGCTGTTCAACGCGTGCCAAGTAACAAGAGAGAGCTCTGACGGGGCACCTGACTCTGTCATCGTCAACACCTGCAGACAAGATGTTGGACAGAGCCGGGATGACGAACTCCCTCGGAAGATTGTCATAGAGAGATTGATTCTTAGCGACAAACTCCGGGAGAGTGGATAACGCCACCCAGGTCCACTGAGGATTATATCTTAAAGACCTGAAGTCCAAGGCATGGATTTCTGATACGCGGGCGGCAGAGGTAAAGGCAATCAGAAATACGGTCTTGTAAGATAGAAACTTCAACTCACAGGTGCCGATGGGTTCGAAAGGCGGCTCAGAAAGCCGTCTCAGAACCAGAGCCAAATCCCATTTAGGAAGCTGCGGCGTCGGAGTAGGCCTCTCCACCCGAAAGGAACGAAGAAGGGCAGAGAGGTTGACGTCGAGCGATGGGTTGACACCCGTGGTCAGCAGAAGCACCCTCGAAATAGCGGACCGATAACCGTCGACCGTGGCCGGAACAAGCTGTCTGTCATGAAACAGATACAAAAGGAAGTCCGCTACCTGTTGAACAGTGGCAGAGGTTGGAACGATTCCGCGACTAGAACACCAGGCAGCGAAGATCTTCCACTTGTTCTGGTACACCGCAGTCGTTGATGCTCTGGTGGACCGGACCATCCTTTCGGACGCTTCGACAGAAAATCCAGTCAGATGAAAAAGACCGGGATTCGAGTGGTAAAGGCTGGATCTCGGCTGGCGAAGCAGGTTCCACCAGAGCGGCAGAAGACGAGGCACGTCTATCAGAAGATCCATCAGGTCTGCAAACCATGGGCGAGAGGGCCACCAAGGAGCCACAAGGTAGACCACGCACGGGTGTGCTCGGATCTTCCGGAGGACTTGTGGCAAGATTGCTGGCGGCGGGTACGCGTACGCAATCATGTCGGACCAGTCCAAAGACAGGGCGTCGACTGCCAGGGCTGCTGGATCCGGAACAGGAGACACATAGACCGGCAGTAGATGGTTCCAACGGGTGGCGAACAGATCTACATTCGGCATCTCCCATATCCGAGACATCTCGTGAAGCTGCCACTCGGTCGAAATTATCTGACTTGGCCTGGATAAGGTGTCTGCCAAAACATTCAGATGACCGGGAATGTGACGAGCTCGCACAGAAATTCCGTTGCTCCAACAAAGGTTGAAGAACTTCTGTGCCTGATCCAGAAGCTGGGGGGAGTGAGTTCCCCCCTGCTTGTTTATGTAAGCCAGAACAGTCGTATTGTCGGTGGCTACTAACAAGCTTTGGTTCGTTAGGTCCGGAAGGAATCTCTGTATGGAGAGGTGAACAGCGAGAAACTCCAATACATTGATGTGTAACTTCCGCTGACTGTCGTTCCACAAGCCGGAGACTGACCTCGAACCCAAATGTGCTCCCCATCCTTCCATCGATGCATCCGTGAACAGTTGATGGACCGGTTGAAACGGAAGGAAGGTGACACCTATCATCACGTTCTCCGGCTGCAGCCACCAGCGAAGGAGACGTTTGACATCCTCTGTCACAGGGACAGATGGACAAAGGTGTCTTTTCGGCCAAAAGTCGTTGAGGTGCATCATCAACGGCCGAAGCTGCAACCGGCCTCGAGGAGTTACATCCTGAGTGGATGTTAACAGGCCGATCATTGCAGCGAATTGGAGAGCACTCCTGTGCGGTGCCGAAATGAACTCCGGCACTGCCACCTGAATTTTCTTCCAGCGGTCTTCTGGAGGTTTCGCCAGTACCGATAGGGTGTTGTATGAAACTCCGAGGAAGACTCGAGACTGCGATGGCGTCAACTCTGATTTGCCCTCGTGAGGAAGGTAGCCCAGGGCAACTAAGATCTCCCAAGCAAAGCTGGTGTCCTTGATGAGATCGTTCCTGCACTGATTCCTCAGAAGGGAATCGTCGAGATAAAAGTGATACTTTAGCCCTCGAGAGTGCAGGAACGCCGCCACCGGATTGAAAATTCTGGTGAAGACCCATGGGGACGTGGACAGTCCGAAAGGGAGCACAAGCAGCTGAAACTTCCGGTTGCCGACCAGGAAGCGCAGGTACTTGTGGTGACCCCTGAAAATCGGAACATGAAGGTAGGCGTCCTGGAGGTCCAGAGACGTCATCCAGTCCCCTTGCATTAGAGCCGTACGAATTGAGTGGTAAGACTCCATGCGGAAATGAGGAGGCGAGGCCAAGAAGTCCTTGTTCAGGCGACGCAGATTGATGATCATGCGCATCTCTGAGGTATTCTTCTTGGGGACCAGGAATACTGGAGAATAAAAGCCCGGAGACATATCGGTTGGAGGAAGTTCGATCACAGCACCCTTCTCTACCAACTTGTCCACGGACTTTTGAATCTCCTTCAGGTATCCTTGACGCACCGGAATCCGAGACGACATGGGTGAGGAAGTCAACGGGGGAGTTGTGGCGAACTCCAGTCGATACCCATGTCGTAAGGTGTTCACCACCCACGGATCTGCCTGGATTGCCTCCCAATTCTGCCAAAACCGGGTAAGTCTCCCGCCTACAGGAAGATCCGGCATTGGTATGATCGGGAAAGGCGGCATAGTGCGATCTCGCCATGCAGAACGAACATCTGCATGGCCCGTGCCCTCATTTCTTTGGGGGGGGTTTAGCGGACTTCCCTTTTCCGCGGCCTCGTTTAAATCGGCCACCCCCCCCTCCTCTCGAATTTCCGCCCGGTTGTTTCGATGAGGAGGCCGCAAACTTTTTGGGCCCATAAGTCCCAGAAGAGCTCTCAGTCGAGGCTTTCTTAGACTGCGAGGAAGACGAAGTAGCAGCTGCAGGAGCTGATCGCTTCCTCTGAGGCGCAAAATAAGTATGCGTGGTCCTGGCAGCGGACATTTCATTCTGTAATACCGGAAGCACGCCGGCAAACAGAAGTCCTGAGGCGGGGGACTGCTCCCTTAAAGCGGTCCTCACACTGTCTGGGGTGTACGTAGGCAGGGCCTGAGACAATGTGAGACGTCTAAGGTGCACGAACATGGCTGATAAATAGGCAGATGAGGCCATTAGATCAGCGTCCGCGCGCGCAGCTGCCGTCAGGAAGTCCTTCATCAGGGTAACATCTTCAACCGGAATAGGAACATAACCAGTTGAAGACGTTTCAGGAATGCGATTCAAAATCGATCGAATAGCAAATAGGAACCAATCGAGGTGAGAAGAAATCGCAATCCCTTGTCTAGATGTGTCTTCCAGGATACACATCTGACGTATGGAAAGAGGAATGTCTTTCTTGGGCGGAGTTGCCCCTATGAACTGCTCGAACTCCGGTTCCTGGACCGCAGCTCGACTATGCCAGGGAGAGCCATGTACTTGGTAGGCCCGGAAAGTAGGCCTCTCCAACGGGAAAGCTCCTTTAGAACGCTTAAATAACGATCTAGGTTGAAGGAGACTCTGCCTCTCATCCTGGGTCCTAGGAAGAGCAAAGGCATCCCGCATACGGTCAGCACATTCAATAATGGCTCTGGAGGGCGGGAGAGATGTGCGATGCGTAGGCTCCGGCCGGAGGTCCGACATCGCAGTCACTCTCCTCAAGTCCAAAACTGGCGGTGGGGGCATATCCGGAAACATTTCGTACAAGCGAGCCAAAGTCTGTGCATAATTGGCCGTTGACGAATCCGGATCAGTGTCAAAGAGCGACGCGTCTTCTTCCGTTTCCGGCTCAGCATTCCTCACTGTCACATTAAGGTCAGTAGAAGGAAACCTAGGCACAAATGCAGGAGGTGCAGGAATACCAGCTAACGAGAGATCAAGTGGCTGCGTAGCACGGGAAGGAGAAGGCGGACGTCTCGATGACACGAGGCGAGGTTGATAGCCAGCCCAGCGCGGTACTGGTGACGGAGGCGGTGGAGGAGGCATCAACATATCTCTTTGTAATGCTGCAAAATCAGCGGACAATCTATTCATCCTATTAGACAGGTCGGCAGAAATAGTTGTCACTGGAGTCTGGTACTGCCGGACAGAAGCAGGAAGAAGTGGAGTACCAGCTGCAGCAGGATACTGAGACATCGCCGGCCTAGCTGGGTATCTAGGCAAGTACGGGTGTGCAACCTTAACTTCACGTCTCGGAACAGAAGCGTGATATGGCATAGAACGCCTCACGGGTCTAGGTGATGGAGACCGGAAGTAGGCACCCGATGTACCGGAAGTCAAGTGTGACGTCATGAAAGAACGAGAAGGTGACATCACACGACGAGGTACATCATGCGGTCGAGCAACAGAAGCTACGGAAGGGTATGATGCGGGCCTAAATACTGCGGGGTGAACCGGAAGCGGAGAGTACGCAGGAGCAGTATGCAAATTAGGCAACCTGTTATACATAGAAGGCATAGCAGTAGCATCACACGTAGTAGCCAGCCTATAGTAGGCCGTAGTT
>JAVTVY010045931.1:0-20052 GCA_036873755.1 Hanleya hanleyi
CCGTACTTTCGCCTGCATGTTTGTCTGATCGCACTATTCTTGCTTATCTGATGATGCTAAACAATGATCTTGTGATCTTCGGGTTAGGTCATAAATTTTCTGAAGATGTACCATTTTGCGTGTCTACCCGCGAGCGAGTGATGTCATGCTGCCTCGCGTTGAAATTGGAGATTCAAAAATGTCACCAGTTTACATGAGAGTCGCTTTGGTAATGCCGAAAGCGATGACGTAGACAGCAATTTACGTCCCACTCGAGGCAGAAAGCGGCTGACAGAAGCCGTAAGTTTACTGTTTTCAGAGATGAATTTATACCAATAAAACGGCGATCTGAGATTTCCCGTAGGGTTAGATGGCATAGAAAAGGTTTCAAAATTGAGTGGACACCAGTAACACGGTCAGTTAAACAGTTTTTAATGTGAAAACTTTACTTTGTTTTTTCGTATTTGGCGGGCAAATCCAATATGGCGCGTGCAATACCTTTTCCTCTCTGTATTATAGGATGACTTAAAATAAATTAAATTATTTAAATTATACTGAATTTAAATTCTACTGTCCAGACACTGGGGCCTGTGCTCCGGAACGACACAAACTTGAGAGCTGAAGCTCCGTGACTTTTTAGAATGTCATATTGCGGTCATTTTGAGCCTATTTACATGACCCCCCCCCCGAGCAGAGAATCATGGGCAAATTCAAAATGTGGGGTACCAGAAAAGTGATATTTTCGCTCTATTTCTTCAAAAATTACGCAAAAATTCAGCATGTTGATTCAACGCGATTCTATGCATTTACTGAAACCATATGTCTTAGCATCACCAAAAAACACCCCCTGATTTGTTCCCACTCCCTTCCTTCCCCCATTAACCCTACCAGGCCTGGGGGGGGGGCAAAATGCCCCCCCTACCAAACTTTCTGCGATATCTCCAGAACGCCAACAAATGGAGAGCTGAAACTTCATGACGTTATAGGCTATCATATTGGAGTGATTTTGAGCCTATTTGCATAACATCACGAGCAGAGGATCATGGGTAAATTAAAAATGGCAGCTATGTGGGGTACCAGATTTTCGTCATATTTCTTAAAAACTTTTGCTTTTCTGTATGGAAAAGTGGATAAAGCTTATTTTATTTCAGATCAGATTATTATTTATCAATTTAGCATGCAGTTTTTGCGAAGAAAAAACAAAAATAAAAAAATCGAAGATTTTGACCGAATTATCGTCCAAAAATGCTCTTTTTTAAAATGACGTCAGTTTGACGTCATCATGGCGGCCATCTTGGATTATTTTTACATTTTCTTGTAGTGTTTGACCCAAAGGTGTAGTGTGGAAATTTTCAGCCCTCGAGCCTTAGCGATAGCGAAACTATATAGGGGGCACAGAATAAAGTGATGTGCACTCTGACATTACTTGGACATTGTTTACAAAGTCTGTCATTTCTATCTAACTGTTGGTATCTACATGTACCACGTTCAATTTCTAACATGTGGGCACTTATTCTGTATTTACAAATAAGACTTCCATATGGTATAATTGCTAAGAAAAATTGGTATACAAAATATGATGGACGATGAAGATAGGATGGCAAGCTTGTCAGGGGAATGGTATATGAAATACTTTTCTGCATTTCAGTGTCCTTAACCCAACCATGCCTACCCCCCCCCCCCCTCCCCTACCAGACTTTCTGCGCTTTCTCCGGGTCGACAAAACATGGAGAGCTGAAACCCCGTGACTTTATAGTTTATTATATTGGGGTCATTTTGAGCCTATTTGCATAACCCCCGAGTAGAGGATCATGGGTAAATTCAAGATGGCGACCACATGAGATACCAGAAAAGTGATGTTTTCGTCATATTTCCTCAAAATTTCTGCTTTTCCGCGATGAAAAGTGAGCAACTATTTCATTTCACATCACGTTAATATTTACTAATTTATCATGCAGTATTTGCGGAGAAATTGCATTAATAAAAAAATCGGAAAAATTGACGTCATCAAAGCGGCCATCTTGGATTTCTTTTACATTTTCTGGTAGAGTTTGACCAAAGGGTATAGTGTGGTAAGTTGCACCCCCCCCCCCCCGCAGCTCACGGGGCAAGAAAAATAATTACTGAGGGGGGGGGGCAGGTCCCAAAATGCTCAGGCCAGACGAATCTCGCTTTTCGTTGAATTTCTCATCGAACACATGTCAAGATCCACAGATGTTGAGGAGTTAAGAGATATTCTTAGTCCAGTAGCTACAATTGATTGTGCCGAAGTACACATCATACACCTGGGAGCCCGGAGTTTCTAGGATGCATTTCAAAATATCAAATTTAAGAGGAAGTCGGTCAAGTTCGAATCTACATGCCGTGTTCGTACTTTGAGAATGTACTCCAAGCTACTCTTTGGTGAATTTTAGATGTACATGCTCGAAACCATCTGAATCCCTAAAAGCTTCTCTGTCACACCAAACTTCACTGTGATATAAAGGGATTGGTTTTATTAATGTGTTAAACAACTTTTCGGATGGTCTACAACCTGTATCGTTGCTTCATTTTGAAGTATATTCGCCCAAGCATTGTAGTGGGCCGTGAATAACTGAACTTAATCGTCCACCCGTGCAAATTGTATTGATATTCCTACTTATTACACTTGCGGTCTTGAACGTTACATGTGAATTTGATTTTGGGTGTAAAATTGCTCATTCAGATAGATTCGGCTACAATTGTTGTTGTTTATCTGTAAATCCACTCTTAACCAGGTGGGTACTTGTCACTGTTGCTACCAGAAAAAGTCACATGGTGCTATATTCCCAAAATGCTGCTTGTTCACTTATGCTTGAGATACTGGACGGCAGTCAGTCTTCGATCGATCAATACGTATTATACGACTCATTGGTGCAGAGTACGGCAAAACAGAAAACAAAAATGCTCATCAGCAATTTTGTTGTCTCTTAATCCACGGTGACCTGGGCACCAGTGGCATCAGACCCTTGTTCCACGTCTCAAGATGGTTCTAGCTGAGGTTCTAATAGCACCAATATCCTCAGCTTTGTAGCCTGAAATGTCTGAAGAAAAGTTAGACACAATAGCAGACTAGCAGTCTGAGAAGATGTTTACATCTGCCTCTACAGAACTGCCTGCTACATAATCTAGACCTAGCCTACCACCTCTTCAACATAATTATTGCCCACCTTGGCGACGGCTTTCTTGAAACGTATGGGAGCAGATTCGAAACAACTGAGGAATACAATGACTTAGGTCCCACTGGGCCTGGGTTGCCCAGGGCCGACCCGTCTGTGAAAATGACTGGCCGCCGATCATTCTCCAGCAGTTCTAATTTCTGCCTAGCAATATGCTCTACTTCGCTGTTGCTGAACTCGTGACTGAATGAGCACTCCCTGGATATCTCTAACCCGTTATCCCTATACTGATACTTTTTCACGGTCCTATGGGGGACACTCCAATCTCTCACAACATGCAGAGCCATACAGACAAGAGATATGGATATGTTTCCCTCTGGGCCCTATCAATCTGTAACTGCAGTGCTGCTACGTCCGAGAATTTTCGTCATTTCTTCTGCTCGTCTCAGCCTGAGGTGAATGTCGATCAGCGGGCAATTGGTCAGGACTTCCAGTGTTTCTGTGGATTTCAGATTTCCAGTCGCTTTTAGAAGAGCTGGTCGGTGTATCTTCTCACAGTCCTCACATGCTTCCTTACCCGAAGGTGCCACTATGGCAATTCCATACTCTAGACGGGGCAAGACCAAGGCTTTGTACAAAATAACGGGTTGAGCATCTATATTTAGCTCAAGCAAAGTCGGATAAATATCTAAGGGTACCAAAAGCTGCTGTCTGGCATTGGAATGCTCAGTGATTTTGAGTTGGTCATGCAATATAACCCCAAGAAGTTTTCAGAGCGTAAAATGCTATTTTATCCCCTTTCAGAGCTAAAGTGACTTCTTTTCTCATCAGATTCGGTGGCGCGTTCCAGTCACTATACCAAGTTTCTCCTACTGTGTGTATCTCCCTGTTTACCTAATCTACAATGATGGTGGCCCTTGGTGCCAACAGGCCGGACCTTAGAAGACTCTCATATCTTACGCTGTAACATCAAGATAAACAGGTCGTTTTTGTCCAATAAATTCAAGAATATATCGAACGAAGAGACATTCGCCATAGGCGACCATGGACATATATTTCCGCGTCGGATGGCATGGTAGGCCTACTGAAAAAAAAAGTGTTCGTCTAATTTGCATATGAATGGACGACATGTTTTGTTCTCTATTATTACCAGTTTCCGGGACGTTCTCTGTAGGATATCCCTACTTTCCGTGTATCATAAAACCTCATATCTGTCCGTTGAAACGAGATGGCGGGCAGCGGGCCGATAAGGATGAGCTGCTGCCGAATATCGGCCCGACCGGTTCTTGACCTTTGGTACAGATATATGATGTCAGCTCTGCGATGTGCTCTCACCAGGATGGCGTGATTTCCTTGGCAGACGACAAGAATGCGGCAAACACACAAGAATGGGCGAGTCCGAGAGCTCGCATTCACAATCGAGCGAACTTAATGAAGACCAGATTTGAAACTGGTAATAATAGTAACTAGAGCTATGGATAGCTATAATGGGTTCAAAGCTCGAACCAGGCTCTTATTTCACGGGCATTATTCGAACATTGCAAGCCGAAGATGGCGGCCAAACTACAGGGCCCAGATAGCATTTTGATTGGCCGATGGCGGCCATTTTGTTTTACGTAGCAACTTTCCAATAAGACCGTTGAGAGACCCTGATCCATTGATTAGGTATATCAAATTTCACAACAATCGGTGCAGCGGTTTCAGAGGAGAAGAGCCTTGAAGGTTTTAAGCTAAATCCAATATGGCCGCCAAACCGTTCAGCCAATCAAAAATATTTGCTTTCAGTACAACACACCATGGCCTTCTCGATATATCGTAGCAACCTAGAAACCCGTATCTATCAGGGTTCAAGAGAATAAGCCGTTGTAAAATTGGCAAAGTTTTTCACAAAATTCAAGATGGCGGCCAAACCACGTGACCGAGCACCACAATTTTTGCATATTCGTGATCGCCATATCACAATGCATATATGTAGCCACTTTTCCCGTCCAAATCCGTCATTTGAAAATCGGATAATTTTGATTGGTCAATGGCGGCCATTTTGTTTCACGCAGCAAATTTTCAAAACATGACTTGAGAGCCACAGATCCATAGATCATGTGTACCAAGTTTGGCGTCAATCGACCCAGCGGTTCTAGAAAAGAAGATCTTGAAAGGTTTTAAGATAAATCCAAGATGGCCGCCAAACCGTTCAGCCAATCGAAAATATTTGCTTTCAGTGCAACAGACCATGGCCTTCCCGACATATCGCAGTGACCTAGAAATCCGTATCTATCAGGGTTCAAGAGAATAAGCCGTTGCAAAATTGGCAAAGTTTTTCGCAAAATTCAAGATGGCGGCCAAACCACGTAACCGAGCACCACCATTTTTGCATATTCGTGATCGCCATATCACAATGCATATATGTAGCCACTTTTCCCGTCCAAATCCGTCATTTGAAAATCGGACAATTTTGATTGGTCAATGGCGGCCATTTTTTTTCACGCAGCAAATTTTCAAAACATAATTTTAGAGCCACAGATCCATAGATCACGTGTATTAAGATTCGAGTCAATCGACCCAGCGGTTCCAGAGAAGTAGATCTTTGAAAAAAAAAAAAAAAGTGAGGGTAAATCCAAGATGGCCGCCATGTCGTTGGGAAAATAAAGAAGCTTTATCTCAGGTACAACACCTCTCTTGTCATGTTATCATGCCTCCAAGTTTCGACCGAATTGTTCCAGCCCTTTTCGAGTTATAGCGTCGACAAAATATGGCGGAATAATAAGAATAATAATCCGAACAGATACAAAAGGCTTCAAGCCATTCTGGCTTTGAACCCTAATAACATGATTTTGTCGGGACGTTATACTTTTATTACCCACCCTCCATCAATAATAGCTGCCCGCCATATTCATCAGCGGCTCTCGGACAGATAATGAAAATGTTGGGTTGCTAATTATTGATGTCGGGTCGATAAAAAAGTATAACTCCCTATAAAATCATGTTATTGTTATATTAACAATTAGACTAAGAACATTCATAGGAAACCACTGTTACATGTAACAATATATAAGGTAAGTCACGTGAAGATTTTGGAGTGTTATGGTTTAGTCAAAAGTTATTAAGGAAAATCTACCGTTTTTACCTCCATTTTAGAGAGTTAGTTCTCTCTAACCTGTTAACTGTGTTCAGTGTGAGAGCGTTAAACGTTCTCTTGATAAGATTTATGATTTAATTATCAGAGTATAGTTGAGGTTACAAGGCAGATTAAACCAAGAACACAGGGAGCAAGAACAACTCTTTTACACCCAGGGAAAATGGAATATATTATGAAGACGTCCGTGTTATGGCGCCAGGTTGATCGAAAATATTATGAACGATTAGGTTCATGACAATAAATTGAAGGAAAAACACGACCCAGCATAGTGTCAGTTACCCACATTTTATTGATCTAAAACAAAGAATGACCACTAAATAGATAGCAAGAAAAACCGATAAAGATACACTATTGACAACAGCAGATTGGAACAATAAGAATGTGAAACTTTTTATGATGAAACGAATACTAAAGTCTGTCCATTTTAATTAGTCGTCTACTTTATGCAGGGTTAACTGTTGACTTTCAACAAGCTTCAAATTTTCTTTTTTGCTGCGTTTAGAACAAATTGAACTCTACAAAATGACTACGATTTCTCCATGATATCGAGAATATATAACGCTTAAAATAACTTTGTAACTTTCTCCATATGAAACATCAGTACAGTTGTTTCATGTTGCGGGTCTCAATTACATAGGGAGACGTCATAATATATTCATGTCTACTGTCACAAAGGTCACTGATGCCGTATATAGTAATACCAGGCGGTCCGTGGAAGTGTCCCTTATATCCAAGGTCAAGTGAAATTGCCGAGTGATAAACCGCACACACCTCTATGACCGTACACGGTATTGTTGACCTTTGTGCTAGTAAACATGAATACATTATGACGACTCCCTATGTGATTGAGCCCAGTTGCATGGAACAACTGTACCGGAGTTATATATGGAGATAATTACAAAGTTGTTTCAAGCGTTATATATTATCGATATCACGGAACAATGGTAGTCATTTTGTAGAGTTTAGTATGTTCTACACAATGCAAAAAAGAAAACTCATGCAGAGTTTACTATTTATTTTAGAGAAGCTTCAAAGTAGACGACTAATTAAAATGGACAGACTATAGCTATGTATTCACACTTAAAAACTCGCATTTCATGGATTATTAAAAGGAATCATTATGTTCAGCATGACGAAAACATACAACGATAATATAACGGATTAAATGTATTCTGGCGTTAACCGAATATATATACAAATGTAGATCCAAGGAAAGCCGATATACATGCTTTGATGTGAACGAATATATACCTATTGGTCCGTCTAAATCTAAAACCAATACTAGCTACATACACTTAAAAACTCGCATTTTATAGATTATTAAAAGGAATCATTATGTTCAGCATGACGAAAACATACAACGATAATATAACCGGTTAAATGTATTCTGAAGTTGACCGAATATATATACAAATGTAGATCTGAGGAAAGCCGATATACATGCTTTGATGTGAACGAATATATACCTATTGGTCCGTCTAAATCTAAAACCAATACTAGCTATATACACTTAAAAACTCGCATTTCATAGATTATTAAAAGGAATCATTATGTTCAGCATGACGAAAACATACAACGATAATATAACCGGTTAAATGCATTCTGAAGTTGACCGAATATATATACAAATGTAGATCTGAGGAAAGCCGATATATATGCTTTTATGTGAACGAATATATACCTATTGATCCGTCTAAATCTATTAAATACACATGCTTATCTTATTTTCTATATTAAAATAGTATATTTTAGTTCAAATAATTGTTGAACTTACTATCAGCTTGTCATCAGAAACAAAACCCTTTCCGTCATGGACTTAAGCTTATTGTCCTAAACTATGGGCCCATATGATATTTAAAATCTTTTTGGATTCGTTCAGTTCCAGAATAACTTGTTCAGCATGCCGACCATATTCGTCTTTTGAAAAAAAGCACACTCAACCATCCCCTGAAAGGGTTATTTCGTTGTTTATTTTTTATTTATTTTCCTTAAATGTTCATGTATACCTACAGAGGGCCAGTGTTAATATGAGGCTTCACTGCACATCTGAACTCTTGGAAGGCTTCTCTCCATGGTGGATTTTCATATGTCTGTATAACCCTCTCGGGCCGTAAGCGGAGTACTGGCACAGAGAACACTTGATTGATTTCTCCCCAGTGTGTCTTCGCATATGTGTAGTCAGGGTATATTGCCGAGAACAGCTGTACTCACACAAAGTGCACTTGTATGGCTTTTCTCCAGTGTGAGTTCTGAAATGTCTGTACATCTCACTCCGCCCGGCAGATCTGTATTCACACTTGGAACATTTGAATCGCTTCTCCCCATTGTGAATTCTCATGTGTACCTTCAAAGTATCGCGCTGAGAACATTTGTAACCACATACAGTGCACTCGAATGGCTTCTCTCCTGTGTGGGTTCTCATGTGAGCAATCACGCCACACTGCTGTGTGAATCTCTTACCACACACGGAGCAAACGTACGGCTTTTCTGAAGTGTGGGTTCGCATATGTGTAGTCAAGTGACATCGCCGGGAACATATATATTCACAAACAGAGCACTTGTATGGCTTTTCTCCAGTGTGAGTTCTGAAATGTCTGTACATCTCGCTCCGCCCGGCAGACCTGTATTCACAATTGGGACATTTGAATGGCTTATCCCCATTGTGAATTCTCATGTGTACCTTCAACGTATCGCGCTGAGAACATTTGTAATCACATACAGCGCACTGGAATGGCTTCTCTCCTGTGTGGGTTCTCATGTGTGCAATCATGCCAGCCTGATGTGCAAATCCCTTACCACAAAGGGAGCACGCGTATGGCTTTTCCGAAGTGTGGATTCGCATATGCGTAGTCAAGTGACTTCGCTGGGAACATATATATTCACAAACAGGGCACTTGAATGGCTTCTCTCCAGAGTGAATTCTCTGATGTCCAATCAAGGTACTCTGGGCAGCACATCTATAGTCACACGTTCGACATACGTATGGTTTTTCACCCGTGTGAGTTAACATGTGTCTATTCAAACTACCCCGATGAGCACATCTGAATTCACATATTGTACACTGGATCGGTTTTTCTCCGGTATGGGTCATCATGTGACTTTGCAATTTGGGTTGCGTGGAACAGCTGTAGTCGCACTCTGCACACATTAACACTTTCAATCCAGTTTGACTTCTCATGTGTAATTTGAGTTCCCACTTCGATCGTTTCTCCCCAGTGTGACTTCGCATGTGTACTTTGAGTGCCTTTTTGTTATCACACTTGTAGCCACAATCTAAACATTCGATGTGTTTATCTCCAGTGTGGGTTCTCATGTGTTTAGTTAGCCCTTTCTTTTGCCTGTACTGGCGCTCACATAGCTCACACTTGTAGGGTTTATCTTTAGTGGGAGCTATGACAGGGGCGGTCAGCTTCTTATGCCGAATGAATAACATACATCTCGACATCTCTCCAGAATTATTCAGCCTATCGTGTGTATTCCCAATGATATATCAGTAACACCTACAAATAAATAATAATATCTGTCAATGAAAGTGTTTAATATATACACGTATACATGTATACACTATACATGGAGTAGAGAAGATAATACATGTGCATCGAGAGAATACCACAAAGCAAACGTTTACAAGTTGGTTCTTGAATCACTGGAGTGCTAAGGCGAAATGTTGATGTTGAATTATTAGAATATTACAGATTAAGGAAGTTCCAGACAAATCCAAGTTGACGTCTATTGCGCATGTTTCTGCGCATCTACCAAAACAGCGATATTTAAAAAAAATTTAATGGAAAAGGAAAATATAAGCTCCTAAAAGAACAGTTGTAAAAGGATTTTTGATTTAGATAACGTATTTTCCAAATGTTGAAGCAATACGATCTCAACGAAGTAACGCCGGCAAACAGACTGAGCGAAATCAGGGTAAATTGGCATCATCACCATAGTTTTTCCATGATGGCATCCTAATATCTTGACGAGAAGACTGGTAACCCCTCATTTTTATTAGATTTTCCGATTCCGCATTGTTCCAGAAAACTATTCAGGCATTTTGGAGAAAACGACATTTTATCTTCTATGAAAACAGAGACATATTCAATAGAATTCCTATCTAATCCCATATCTGAACCAATATACTACACCATATAAATTCCTAGATTATGCAAAGTAACCTCTGAATTTTATCGTTTATTTTGAATGTTGAAGATTTGCTGTACCTAATGTAGAAATGTTTAGAAAATTGACATTTTACTTTCAAATTGTCTGGACCTTCCTCAAGCGGGTAAAATTCTAGAAAAACTGAATATACATTGGACGAACACTCAATTCAGCCAGAAAATAAAAACTGTATATTTTGACGTCTAGGAACCCCTGGGTGGTCCGATTTTAATGTAAAAGCTTACCTTGATAAGAAATTCGTTCAAACACCGCCAACAACGTGTTTCCTGTTCAGACGGTGAAGAAAACTTGTGTTCATGAGTTGTGGGTAGTGGTGGTATTTTACCTGTAAATACATAATGCGTAAGTTCAGTAGGATTTGGTCAAATTATATAGACTGCTCCTAATCAGGAAAATTATTCACCGGTCTTATGTGTTTGTTTTGAATTATTTAGTTGTTTATAATGTTAATGTTTTAATAGAAGCTGTTACGCAGTTTTGTTCCTATATCGATGTCATGCGAGTCAACTTTTTGGTGTCACGCGAGTCACTTTTTTAAAGTGTTCCAAATAAAATCGTTTAACTGTAATTTTGAAAATCAAACTCACATGGGGTATAAAACAGATGGATTTATGAAGTAGCGGGTTACGAATCTGACGTTACCTTCAGTAGGTTGGAAAATGTCAATTTGTAGACGTCACGCGTGTGTTTAAGACTTCTTTTCCATATTCTTTCAAATGGTTTCGTTATTGTTTTATTTTTTAATATTAGAAGTCTCCCCAGAACTAATATTCTGAATAAGATTCATTTCATGAAATCATTAAGTACTACACGAGTTTAGAACGAAAAACTGAGTAGTTGTCTCACTGAGTCACGGTGGAATGGCTAATAACTAGCCTACATTGTCTAGTGTAATGGAATCCAGGACATTTTTTCCTGGAGACATTCTCCCCTGGATATTTCCTCCTTGATACATTCCCCCCTCTGGACAGTTCCCCCTTCCTATATGTTGTTGAACTATGACTTCGTACGAATGTAACGAAGTTAAAATATTGACAAAAACAATTTGGAAAATTTTCCAGCCTGAGTAAATTGTGCAAAAATATTTTCCTTTCTCTTGTCCCAAAAATAATTTAATATGACTGCCCGTACGACCCATTCGGACCACGGATGGTCCAGCTCTACCCTCAATACGTCATTCAAATGCCCTTTTTCCTACAATTTCCTTCCATAGCCTTACTTCCCCTGCACACCAGTCAGTCGGACGATTCCCCATGAGTGCGTCAACATGAGACACTACACGACTCATTCGTACCAGAGATGGTCCACCTCGACCCCAAAACGTCCATTCCAATCATTTTTTTTTTCACTGGGCACTACATACAAGTCCCGTCTGACGTTCAACCACGAGTGCTTCACGTTGATACCTCACACAACCCATACGGCCACGGATTGTGCACCTCGACCAAAAAAAGGTCGACCTCAGGACACGAAAGTCAACCCATGGCCTCGATACCCCCTCCCCCTCCCCCATCCTATTCCACAGCGAGAGACAGACACAATTAGGTGCCACACTCCATACGGTAAACGTCCATGAGTTGGTTGCCAATTGGGCTTAACATTGAGGTAACTGAAGCATATTTTTGGTCTTAATTAGGGGGCACTTAACTATAACATGTTGAGAGGCTGCTGTGAAAAGGCCTACATTTAGGGCCTCGCTCAGAGAAGGCCCTAAACACAGAGCCTATTCATATTTCATATATCAAAATATTTCTATGTATCTCAGAAATATTTTTAGGCCAAAACATCTGAGCGTTGAAAAAAATTTTGATTCACTGACCTGTATCCAACAACAACAACAACGATGACATGTGGGCTCATTTTCCACGAAATACATCAACTTCCGCTGACGGCTCATGTATCCACTACGCAAATGAGATGTTTGTATTCACTATGACTCTGTCAAGTAACTCCAGTACACTGTAAAAACGCTGAGTAAACGTTCAACCATAAAGTGGATGTAACTCGGTTGCAACCATAAACTGGTTCAACGTAGCACCAAGCAAATTTCAACGTTGAACTGAAATGAGGTTAAAAGTTCAACCACGAAAGGTGTAATGTTGAACTGAAAGGTAAACGTTGAACCAGTTTCTGGTTCAACGTTTAACCATGGAAAACCCTGAACCAAAATTTGGTGTTACCTATAACCAATTGCTGGTTCAACGTATAACCAGATTCAGGTTCAATGTTTTCTCAGAAATAGGTTCAACGTACAACCACATCAAGGTTAAACGTACAACCACATCAAGGTTTAACGTTGAACTGAAATGAGGTTAAACGTTCAACCACGAAAAGGTGTAACGTTGAACTGAAAGGTAAACGTTGAACCAGTTTCTGGTTCAACGTTTAACCATGGAAAACCCTGAACCAAAATTTGGTGTTACCTATAACCAATTACTGGTTCAACGTATAACCAGATTCAGGTTCAATGTTTTCTCAGAACTAGGTTCAACGTACAACCACATCAAGGTTAAACGTACAACCACATCAAGGTTTAACGTTCATCCAGATGCAGATTTAAATGAAATCTGCACCGGATTGTTGTGGTGCAAATTGTACATGTATTTGCAGATTTAGCTAAATTCTAAATTCTTGCAAATACATCGGAACCATATGAGCAACCAAGTTACATCCCAGTGTTATTTCTTGCAGTCATCAGTGAAAAGTATATCAACCTGTAAGAAAGTGAAAGATATTTCAGAACATACATCAACAAATACACACTAATTGAAATAAAATTCATATATTTAAATCATATTCGGATATAATCTAATAACAGATCTGATTTCTAACAGTACGAATACCTAGCTTCATCTATATACAAGAGTTCATGTGGAATCGATATCTTTGCATATTTGTATCCCAAATCTGACGCCAGGGGGCGCTGCTTGGGGTGCGGCTATGAGTCGCTGGATGACGAATAAGGAACCGTGAACCGCGGTCTAACTTTATGAATGCTCTAAATAAACACTAGACTATTTGCAATCAAATGAACAACTAAAGATATGAAAAGCTATAATGTAAACATTGAATTCTACCAATTCATGAATCACAGAAACCACAAGTAACAGGGGTTACAATAATGGGGAAGGGAGTCTGGGGAGGTTTAGTAACATCCAAGATGGTACCACCTACAATAAGTTTGATGCCTCCCTTTCAACTGATGTTAGACTCATAACACTCCTCATCTAAGGAATGAAAACTTCAAGATGCAAAATGATTATCATGATTATTATTAACTTTTTTTAGCTTACTGCTGTATGATGAAATATTACTGTATACATATGGCATAATTGTCTGTTAATATCACTGATCTGAAATATTTGAGTGAGCAAGTTAATTGCATTTTATCACAGTTTAATTTTGGGACCTACATACATAGTTTATGTGTGTCCAACCTTCCTACACATAGTATAGGTGATCAGACTTCACACAGCGACCTATGTATTCTGAGTACATGTATTTAACATCACTGATCTGGGATAATTGAGAGAATTATGGACCTACATACATAGTTTATGTGTGTCCAACCTTCCTACACAGAGTACAGGTGATCGGACTTCACACAGCGACCTATGTATTCCGAGTACATGTAATATCAATGATTTGAGTGAGCTAGTTAATTGCATTTTATCACATATTAGTTGGGACCTATATACATAGTTTATGTGTGTCCAACCGTCCTACACAGAGCATAGGTGATCGGACTTCAAACAGCGACCTATGTATTCCGAGTACATGTATTTAACATCACTGATCTGGGATAATTGAGAGAATTATGGACCTACATACATAGTTTATGTGTGTCCAACCTTCCTACACAGAGTACAGGTGATCGGACTTCACACAGCGACCTATGTATTCCGAGTACATGTATTTAACATCACTGATCTGGGATAATTGAGAGAATTATGGACCTACATACATAGTTTATGTGTGTCCAACCTTCCTACACATAGTATAGGTGATCGGACTTCACACAGCGACCTATGTATTCCGAGTACATGTTATATCACTGATTTGAGTGAGCTAGTTAATTGCATTTTATCACAGATTAGTTATGGGACCTACATACATAGTTTATGTGTGTCCAACCTTCCTACACATAGTATAGGTGATCGGACTTCACACAGCGACCTATGTATTCTGAGTACATGTAATATCACTGATTTGAGTGAGGTAGTTAATTGCATTTTATCACAGATTAGTTATGGGACCTACATACATAGTTTATGTGTGTCCAACATTTCTACACATAGTATAGCTGATCGGACTTCACACAGCGACCTATGTATTCTGAGTACATGTTATATCACTGATTTGAGTGAGCTAGTTAATTGCATTTTATCACAGATTAGTTATGGGACCTACATACATAGTTTATGTGTGTCCAACCTTCCTACACATAGTATAGGTGATCGGACTTCACACAGCGACCTATGTATTCTGAGTACATGTAATATCAATGACTTGAGTGAGCTAGCTAATTGCATTTTATCACATATTAGTTGGGACCTATATACATAGTTTATGTGTGTCCAACCTTCCTACACAGAGTATAGGTGATCGGACTTCACACAGCGACCTATGTATTCTGAGTACATGTTATATCACTGATTTGAGTGAGCTAGTTAATTGCATTTTATCACAGATTAGTTATGGGACCTACATACATAGTTTATGTGTGTCCAACATTTCTACACATAGTATAGCTGATCGGACTTCACACAGCGACCTATGTATTCTGAGTACATGTTATATCACTGATTTGAGTGAGCTAGTTAATTGCATTTTATCACAGATTAGTTATGGGACCTACATACATAGTTTATGTGTGTCCAACCTTCCTACACATAGTATAGGTGATCGGACTTCACACAGCGACCTATGTATTCTGAGTACATGTAATATCAATGACTTGAGTGAGCTAGCTAAGGCCTAGTGGAATAAATCTTTGGTTTCCCGTTACCCGACCGACCCTATGTATTTGGCGCCGACCCTAATTTTTTTTTCTGACCATTCCAAACAAGGGAGACAATCACTGCTCAAAAGTAGTGTTCAGAGTTATCGCCACTTGAAAAAAAGCGCCCTCTACGCACAGGAAGCATGGCGTCCTCGCTGGTGTGTGTGCTGAAACATAGTTGTCGCCAAACATCGGGAATGGATCGGTTGATCGCCGGTTCGTTTCCTGTCCGGTAGCGGATACAGTCAACGAACTGGTAGCTAAACTATCCCGAGACTGTGAACACGTCAGATTATCGTGTTCATCGCAGGAAGTCGGCCCGTGGACATCAATTTCAGATGCGACTGTACAAGTGTCCACGTTAGTGAATCTGTTCGGGTGCCGATTTTTCCGACTGGAATGTGGGTGTCCGCTGGCGATGACTGAAACACTGACCGAAACACCGGCTCCAAGTACTGAGCGAACAAATGCGTTCCAGATCATGATGGGGGCAGCCAGGAAACGAAAACTGCCTACAAAAAAACTGAAGAGGTGGGCTATATATTAAAGCGAATATGCAGCTCATAAAATGGCTATTCGGCTGGATCATTGGAGTGTTGATGTTGTAAATTTTCAGCTTTCACCTTCGGAAAAGGTTGAATATCTCGAATTAAACGAATCCTAGGAACTGATGCCTGTTATTTTGGCATTTGTGTTCCTATATCAATAAAAAATATTTTTTGGCAAAAAAAAAAAAAAGCCTACCTACCTACCCTAGTGAATTATCCAGTCGTAACGGGAAACCAAAATATTATTCCACTTGGCCTAATTGCATTTTATCACATATTAGTTGGGACCTATATACATAGTTTATGTGTGTCCAACCTTCCTACACAGAGTATAGGTGATCGGACTTCACACAGCGACCTATGTATTCCGAGTACATGTATTTAACATCACTGATCTGGGATAATTGAGAGAATTATTTAATTGCATTTTATCACAGTTTAGTAATGGGACATACATACATAGTTTATGTGTGTCCAACCTATCACTGATCAGGGATATTTGAGAGAGCCAGTTAATTGCACATTATCACAGTTTAGTAAAAGGACCTACATACATAGTTTATGTGTGTCCAACCTTCATGTACTGCAATATCATCAGGAACATTTGAGTGAGCTAGCTAATTGCATTTTATCAAAGTTTAGTTATGGGACCTAAATACACAGTTGAAGTGTGTAAGACCTTCCTACAAAGAGTATAAGCGGTCAGAATTCACACAGTGACATATGTACCCGAATCAAATTATATTACACAATGTATTAATGATCTGGAACATACCGAGTCATAATATGGTAAATAAAAATTTATATCCACCTTCCTGTACAGAGTACATGTAAAGGTGGTCAGACTTCACACATTGACTTTTGTATCTGAAGTCAATTATTCGTCATGTATCGATGATTTGTGATATATCGAGTGTTGCATTGTTTTCTTGTATTCAACATCACAGTTAATTCATAGTAAACTACACCCTTGTCTTCTCATCTACATGTAGCTGCAGAGTGTTATGTTGGGCCATCTGCTTCAACAGATGAGAGGGCTACAGGTATATGCACATTGTTCATCATTCTATCACAGTAATGAGACTTTGTTTGCATACGATGGTGTCACTTTTCTATCACCAGTAGTATGCCGGCCATTGTGGTTGATTGTTTTGTAAGGGTGTTCAGGAATGGTGAAGATTCAACACAGTTCCGTTTTGTTCCTCTTCTATATGTAATATGGTACCACAGCTTTAGCCTGAATATTTGTTGTATCACATTACCATTTCATCTTTTCTGTCACATCCAATGATACCGGTAGCCATTATCTTGTGATGCAGGCATGTCAGAGACCAATTATTTCACATAGTCCAAGTTATGAAATAATGCACACACTCCCACCATCATCCGAAACCCTGTAAATTACTGTAATGTATCATCCGAAACCCTGTAATGTAATGATCCGCACTGACGCGTCTCTGATCTTTCTTGCAAGCAGTTGGTCCTATTAAACAAATAAAGAATTGTGCAATATAATTTGTCTTCACTATCCTGTCAATACAAGCTTACATTTGCAAGTACCATTCTATAAAATCTGAACTCATCAACTGTACATTGAGCCATCTGCAGATGAAGCCTTGATGACCCCCCCCCCCCCAACTCACCAACAGAGTGGCAAAATTGTTCATTCTTGTTGCTGGTTTTAGTATGGTCTATGAGCATCATATATCTGATTATTAGCATTGAAAATGACAGATTATTCCTTACATCTTCAATCGCGATAAAATCCATTACAAGATGATGATGTTCACTCTGTGGGAGCCATATACACTGTCGCCTCCTTCATCTTCCTCCAACAGTCAGACTCAAACAAATGGCTTCTTTCTGACCGTCTCCCTGTTACACTTTCTGTAGGAGAAAATATTAAATGGAGTAAGATCTAATATAACTAATTTATTCATAAAGGTTGGGGGAAATATCCCGATTTTCATGACAAGCACTCACTCACTCGGCCCCTCGCAACCCCTGGCAATTTCTCATGCCACCACCCTGCCTCGGGAATATCTCATGAAATCAATCCCACATGGTCTTGCCACATAAAAATAGTATATATTTTCAGAACCCCCCCCTCCCTCCTCCCCCACACACACACTTTACCACCATGCCCCCTTATCTGGTTTGGAAAAAAAAATCATAATTACTAACATGGATATTATAGTATACTAATTTGGTAGCTACCACCCTATGTTGCATGTTTGTAAATCTCATCCATTTGCCACTTGACCCCGCCCCCCCCCCCTCCCCCCTAACTGGATGTGTGTGTGTAGTGGGCATGCCAGGTGGGGGTTATGTAGTGGGCATGCTGGGGGGGGGGGCTTTATGGGGTAATACATGGTACAGCTATGATGTATCATTTATCAAGTCTTATCAATTTCCTTTGATTATGTACTTGTAATGTATTCACTTACTACTTGTCATCCATCATGGTGTATTTCATAAACATCAAAATGACTTCTTCATCGATCAGGCACTAGGGCAGCTGGACTTCTCACACTTCTCACTTGATCGCTGGATAAACAGTTACACAATGTTGACATGATATTACCCCATTGGACACAAAATGTTGCCAACATTTGATATAGTCTTACGACATTATGTAACTATTATAAATTCATTGGACTGATTAGAATTTCAGGCAAAATTGAGGGGTGACTGAAAGTTAATAGATGTTTTGAATTATTATAGGATTATAACATGCATAGGAATATGTCCAGTGAACAATACTATATAATGTCTTAATGTATTTTTTTTTTTTTTTTGGAATAGGAGATTAATGCATATTAGTTTGCAAGGACCTTAGAGTTTAACAATCCACAAAGCGTATTGCAAGTATTTTTGTGGACAACGTGGCTGATAATTACTGGTATCCATATGTATATAGCTGTTGACCTATGCAGATATAGTGACAGTTTAATTAATTCTTTTTTGGAAATACATAGGAAATTATATAGCCTGTAAGGGCCTTAGATTGCACTCATCCACAACTGGTATGGAAAAACGACATGCTAAATGTAATAAGTGATTGGAAATTGCAAAATACCACCAAGTGGTAACAGTAAATTATATCAATGACATATTAAAACAGACAACAGACAGCAAAATTCTTTCACGCAATGAATAAATGAACGGAGAATGAACAATGAAGCATAGCCCAGTTTTCGACACAGCTTCGATTTCAAAACATAAAGCGAAAGCAACGGGGACGAGATTTCTGTGCATAACGTATTCAGTGTTGAAGCGCAGTTCAAACAACTGTTTGTCCATATTACTTACCAGAAAACAGATGTAACGGGACGAGTAATGTTCATTGTAAGCTGCCAACAACACCACACGCTCTCCTCCTCCTCACACTGCAATCCACCAGGTGGCGCTTCATATAACGAAGGACGATAACCGATGGCCAGTTGAACCATAGTCCAGTTGAACGTTGAACCAAAAAGTGGTTCTTTTGACGACCACCGCGGGAAAAACAATAACGAGGGCGGGAAATACGTTGAACCGAAAAACAGCTGAACGTATACTCGGTCGGGAATAATTTTGACCCACACAACAGTATTACGTCTTTCATTTTTGATAACTTCTATGATTGTTTCTGACTGTTGATAGGCTATTTTATGAGCGAAAATAGTAATATGCCATCAAAATAAGTGCATAACAGCGGAGTTTCCCAAATCGACACGCGTTATTAACGACTTGGACATTCAGTTTTAAGCATAACCACATGGTTTATTTGGAAAAGTCTGCAGAATTTAACTTAATATTAATAAGAAAATTACTCCCTGTTCTCAGACATTCATATCCCATTGTTTCGGTCATGTTGGTGTCGTTTTACCATGCACGGAGTTTCATGTGGTTGAACGTATAACCAGTTATAGGTTGAATGTAGAACCAATAATAGGTTCAACGTTCACGCCCAAGCTAGTATCATGTGGTTATACGTAGAACCAGTTATAGGTTGAAAGAAGAACCAATAACAGGTTCAACGTTTACCTCCATGCAATATATGCTTGAATTCGAACTGAAAACGTTCAACCAGAT
>JAVTVY010045932.1:0-21573 GCA_036873755.1 Hanleya hanleyi
TTCAATACACGGAGCGTGGGAGCGTGCTTCCGTACTCGCGCAGACATCATGTACAACTAATGCCAGAACCCACAACTCTTCTCTTTTTATCTATCTCAGAGACAAAGTCAACCCTGCTGTGGTATTCATTCTTTTTATTATCTCCATCATCAAACACACACACATCCCAGCTGGGGGAGCCACTGTGGGTGTGTTTACATTATTTTTGCAAGTATACGTGGTGGGTCTCTCCGGGAAAGATGCCGGTCCGTAGTCGAAGGTGGTCGGGGGTGGCTTGCTTGAGGTCGAAGAGCATATACCCGTGCTGAGGGGTTGTCGCATCTTTAAAGGCTTCCAACGCAAACGGTGTGCGGCCGAGATATATCTGTCTCGCCAGGTGCAGCAGTTGAGTGGTATCTCTCGGGTTTTTGAAGACCACCAGGTAGTGGGCATTTAAGCTGATGTTCCGATGTTCTTTGCTTTTACTGAACAGATTCTGCACAATGTAGATGATGCTGAGCCGTCGATGATGGCTGCCTTTGGTAAAGAGCTGGGTGACCCGCGCATCCGTCTCCGCCATGAGATCATCCAGAACCACCAAGGTGTCGGGTTCCAAATCGGCCAGGTTGGGTAGGCCGTCCACGAACGTGATGTGGGGCATTGCTGCATACGCTGCCTGCCATTTTCCGTAACACCACACGACTCGGGCAATGGGTGGGGTGATCATGCTGTCGGCGTGTTGAAGGAGCTTTCTGACGAAGTGCGTTTTGCCGGAACCCGTCGGTCCTGCGATGAGACACGTGAAGGGATGCTGCCAACGGGGGTCCATGGTTCGAGGTGTATCCGTTGTCGTTGTAACCCGCTCTTGTAAATTTGGTACGAGTGAACTGGAGTGGTGGTGGGTACAACGTCGGTCGTCGTTGTCTGTACACTGTCAGGGATGATGATGGGGGTGGGTACAACGTCGGTGATCGTTGTCTGTTCACTGTGAGGGATGAAATCCGGTGGGTCTTGAGACGTAGTGGGTGTTCTTGGTGTAGGTGTAGAGCTTACACTCGACGTGGCTTGTACACGGGGTGTGGTGGTGGTGACTGAGCTCGATACGACTGGTGCTCTCTGTAGACCGGTTTCGCTGGTGGCTGGTGTTCTCAGTTGGTTAAGTAACGTGCTGACATAGGCTACATCGTAAAACACACCTCCGTACAACACACTCAGCAGGGTTAGCACTATCACCACAAAACTCACTTGCGCTTTGCGCGTTTTGGGAGACGCTGTCTTCAGAGGCAGCTGCTGTTTGTCCATAGCACTGTGGTCGGACGTGGAATGAAGGATGACGGCAGTGGTGTCTGGCTTTACAGTCGTTTCACCTGGTTGGCAGCGACCCAGGAATTGAAGGAACTGGGCCAGCCTTGCCATTTGACGAAATGAAACAGTTTGCCACGTCGACGTTCCGTTTTCAAAATCTGCTCCACCGTGTAGTAGTCTTGCTGTGTTTTTACGACAGGCTGTAATTCCGTCTCGTAAAACGTCCCTAGCAACGGCTCCCCTTGAAGATCTTCCAGTTCATAGACTCGCCGCTGTCGGGGTAGGCGCCGTTTAATCAGGAAGTGCTCATCGCTCCAGTTGGGCAAGTAGCTTTTCTCGAACTTGCCCTTGACTTTACTGATCCGTACAGGGTCCCCGACCTTGTACACCGCCTTCGTCGTTCGCTGCGATGGCCTAGGGTACAAGACACGCCGGACTTGGGCTTCATTGCGTTGGGTCACGGTAATGGGGGCTCTCTCTATACTCCGATGATAGGCTTGATTGTAACCCCTCACCAGTTTCGGGAGAACATCGATGTACCGCCTTGTATTCTTATAGGTGAAATATTTATACATACGGCCTTTGAATGTCCTGTTGAACCTTTCCACCACGGAAGCCTTGGTCTCGTTGTATGTATGGAAGAAAAACACCTTCTGGGCTTTCAGAAACTGTTGGAACGGTCTGTTGAGGAATTCCGTGCCTTCGTCGGTTTGCAAATACAAAGGTTTGCGCCTGGTCTTGAAGATGTCTTTGAACGCCGCTATGAGATTCGCCCCCGTTTTCGTCCGGATGGGTACCACCCACGCATACTTGGATAGGATATCGATGCACGTCAAGATATACCGATTCCTATCGTTGTGTTTGGCAAAGGCGCTCATATCGACCAAATCCGCTTGCCACTGGGCATCTATTCCTCCCACGATGACCCTGTTCCGTAGAAAATGGCGATGGACAGCTCGATGTAAGGTATAGGTGTCTTGTTTTCTTAACCAATCTCGGACTTGGGCACGTTGTATCCCTTGGGGTTTGGCCGCTCGATAGAGAGCCGACAATGCACCATAGGCCGCCGGACTGTCAGGACTGTAGTATAAGTTATCCAACACCTTCTCCCAGCGCTTCATGGTGACAAATGATGATGGACCCTGGCTCTATCGTTTATTTATAACGGGTATATCTTGGGCGGGAGTTTCTTTCTGATTTTCTTCGTTGGCTTCCACAGTGTCCATGGTAAATGACCAGTCCAACTCGTCTGATGAACGCTTGATAAGCACTTGATCCACATCTACTACGGCATCTTCCAATGCAGACCATAGATCAGGGTGAAGGGTGAAATGCACTGTACCCCCATCTAGCCGAGCCAATTGAGCAAAGAAAGGGCCGCGTCGGATGTACACATCGTGACAAGTGGATGAGGTCGCCGTCCAGTTCACCAGACAACACCCGTTTGAATTTGGTCCAGCCCTCCCGGGACAGACGAATGTGGGCCGGGCACGGTTGTGTAAGGTCCGCATCACAGATGTCTCCCACCTCCTCCATGATATCGACTTTATCCGCATAAACGTGCAGGAAAACCTCGGGGGTCAAGCTGAGATACGCCAGTATTATATGCTCCGCCATGGTCAGTACGTGAATGGTACCAGATTTGACTGTCTCTCGTATTTATAGGGAGAACCCCGTGAGATCAAAGGATCGGGTGGTCAAAGTCTAGCCGGGTAATCAATGGCATCGCCGTCTGGTTCATGGCTAGACCTTTGTTCATTGGGTTCTGCCGCTGCTTCTCTCAGGGCACGAGCCCACTCCAACTCGTCTGATGACCGCTCGTCCGGTGTAAACAGCTGGTCCACGATAGACACCACTTTCTCCAAGGCTGTCCACAGATCGGGGTCTAGGGTGAAGCCTCGCGTAGGGTCTTGGTAGCGGCCCAGGCGTAGGAAGAAGGTGGTACGGTATACGTAGATGGCATTGTCTATGTGGATGAGGTTTCCGTCGAGCTCGCCGCTCAACACCCGTTTAAATTTGGTCCAGCCGTCACGAGGTAGCGTCACCGTATTCGATACGGTCTCAGCGGGCGCCCAGCAAATATCTCCACGGTCTTCCACCAGGGTGACTTTATCTTCATAGACGTGTAACCCCACCCGGGATGTAAGGGGCAGGATGGCTCGTAGGACGGGTGACATGCTTGCTCCAATGTCGAACGGTGAATGACACACACTCAGGTCTGACCTTGCATTTATAGTGTCAATGCCACAGCGCCAGGGTCAATAGGGCAAAGACTATTGTGAGGCCAACCAGCCGTGGCTGGTTCCGGCGTGAGCGCTCGTGGTCCATAGCCCGAGCATCAAGGATGGCTGTCATAGTCCAGTAGTGGTGAGTGATGGCGCACCTCTCCATCGAGTGCACTCTGTCGAGGACCGCTTCTGTGAACTCTTTCAGGATCTGGCGTCGCCCCTCGTTGTCGTCGCCATCTGCAAACATGGACCGAACCACTGCTCGGTAACCGTGAGTGAATTAACCACGGTCGCATGCTGTAAAATGCGAGTCGCATAGGGATGGATGTCCGTCATGGCTCTGCAACCGTAGGAATGGGGGTGTGGGATCCGTGAGAGACGTGTTTTATAGACCACAGATGTAGCTCTGGGT
Organism: Hanleya hanleyi; assembly: GCA_036873755.1. Classification (NCBI taxonomy): domain Eukaryota; kingdom Metazoa; phylum Mollusca; class Polyplacophora; order Lepidopleurida; family Hanleyidae; genus Hanleya; species Hanleya hanleyi. The sequence continues at coordinate 3,925 of JAVTVY010045932.1, forward strand.
GTAGTCCGTGATACGTACTTCATTCTGGATGGGTTATTCCAAAAGGGAGCAAAATAACAACAACACAGATTACAGGTCAATCCTTTTTATTATGCGTGAACATCATAGGAATGCATGTACTGACCTGTCTGTGTGGGTTTCCCACAATGGCGTTCACCTTCGTGTCTTTTCGGGTACGTCCGTGTCTTTTCGTTAAAGTCCGTGTATTTTCGGTAAAGTCCGTGTCTTTTCGGATCGGTGACGTCCGTGTCTATCATCCGGCTACTTCGCGTCTGCGCAATGCGGCTCAGTCGTACACCAGTACACCAGTCTCGATCCTCGACTTGGGGTAGAGTGTGCTAAAAATAGATTACCAGCTAGCGTGCTATAAAAGGGAAGCGGCCTTGCCGTTTCATCAGACACTCTATCAACCACTAAGATGTTCACTTGCACAACTTGCCAGAAGCAGTTTACTCGTCTAGATAATTTACGACGCCACGAGGCCTCCACCCACAACGATGCACGGTATACTTGCATAACCTGCGCACGGTCATTTAATCGGGAGGATGATTTACTGCGCCACGAACGCTCATTCCACGAGGGCGCGACGGAACAATGTAAGGATTGTGGTGAACTCTTCAAACGACGCAGTCAGTTAAGACGGCATCAGCGTTTGATTCATGTCCCGTCTCCACGGTTTTGGCGACAACTTCCTACTGAAGAGGAGCCGCGGAAGGTGAGACCCAGTGAAGATAAGCCCGGGGAGACGAACGCCACTGGTGATGTGATGACGGAGAGCCCGCCTATACCCACAGTTGGGAAGAGCCTGGATTTCCAGCCGGATCCCACCGTTACGGTTTCGAGTCATACGTCATACATCGAACATTTTCTGGACGAGCCCATAAATGTTCCTAGCGATCTCTTACCCGAATATGATCCAGAGAGTGACATCTCTCGGCGCCATTGGACCATGACACGGCACTGTTTCCACCGTCATCGCCCTATTCAAGATATCTAGAATTTCCCACTGACCAAGCTCACCCGTCTACGCAGCTACGTGGAAACCATCTTCAATGACCAACCTACGGCCTTCACATTAAATGTAGCATTTGGGTACATCTTATGCCATAAGATGACGGGTGAATTGCGCTATTTCTATTCCAGTGCCCTCCACCCAGTGTACGACCAACCGTTTACCATCAATGACCGGAGGTCACTAGAGATGATGCTGGACCAAGTGGAACAATTGGATGTCTTGGGATGGGCCCAACAACAACGACCCAACACCAAGTGGACAGTGAAGAGGGTGACCAATGTTACGGTTTTCCTTACCAAGGTGATACACCACTGCCATGGGTTGAATGCGTCACTCGTGCACTGATGAATACCATAACATGTCGTACGTACTCTCTATGTCTACATGCTGATCATTGACTTGAGCTCAGTAAACATTAAATGTGACGGTGCGTTAAAACATGGTGTTTGATATTTCAATTTTGTTTTGCTGTGAACATACTAAACATACCCAGGGCGGCTCCCCCAGCCTGGGTATGATGTAACATTGGGGATAATAAACTGTATGAACATTGCTGAACTTGTCGTTATTCATATTGGACCGTCTGACCTGGAGGTGACCTTTGACCTTTTGACCCGCGCGCGCGGGCACTGCCGGGGATGACGCGCGCGCTGCGGCCGGAGAACCCGCGCGCGCTGCGGGGCGCCGGGGCGGGGGCGGGAAAACACCCCGGAGGGTTGAACGTTGGAACTCTTCTGGGTTTGGAGGTAGTTTTAGTGAAAACCGGAAGTGACGTCACACACTTGCGCAGACCCACCAAACCACGTCCGAAGGTGAACGCCATTGTGGGGGAAAACCCCCCCAGTACATCAACACACACAAACAAGTCTAGACATGTACCCAAGGTCACGCCCCATTCACCCCAACCGGAAGTGACGTGACAACCCCCACGTGACCTGCGCAGCAGAATGGATACGACACCCTAGTGTAACCCCCTCACCTAGGCTTCACATGGATACCTCACTCGATCCCATCGGCCCATGAGAAAACCCGCTCGAGCCCAAAACGTCTATGTTCATACCCTTGGGCCACCGCGCATGCGCAGAGTGGTGACAACGCCCAAGCCGCTAGTCCAGCCAGATGCCCCTTCACCTAAGCTTCACTTTGATACCTCACTCGACCCCATTGGACCATGAGTAACTCCCCTAGCTCTCAAAACGTCTATTTCCATACCCTTGGGCCACCGCGCATGCGCAGAATGGTGACAACGCCCAAGCCGCTAGTCCAGTCAGATGCCCCTTCACCTAAGCTTCACTTTGATACCTCACTCGACCCCATTGGACCATGAGTAACTCCCCTACATGCCAACACGGCTATTTCCATACCCTTGGGCCACCGCGCATGCGCAGAATGGTGACAACGCCCAAGCCCCTAGTCCAGTCAGATGCCCCTTCACATAAGCTTCACTTTGATACCTCATATGACCCCATTGGACCATGAGTAACTCCCCTAGCTCCAAAATGGCTATTTCCATACCCTTGGGCCACCGCGCATGCGCAGAATGGTGACAACGCCCAAGCCGCTAGTCCAGTCAGATGCCCCTTCACCTAAGCTTCACTTTGATACCTCACTCGATCCCATTGGACCATGAGTAGCTCCCCTACATGCCAACACGGCTATTTTCATACCCTTGGGCCACCGCGCATGCGCAGAATGGTGACAACGCACGAGCCCCTAGTCCAGTCAGATGCCCCCTCACCTAAGCTTCACTTTGATACCTCATACGACCCCATCGGACCATTAGGGACTCCCTTACATGCCAACACGGCTATTTCCATACCCTTGGGCCACCGCGCATGCGCAGAATGACGCTATGTCAACCCCACACCCAGTCCATCAGATGCCCCCTCACCTAGGCTTCACATTGATACCTCACTCGACCCCACTGGACCAGTAGTAACTCCCCTAGCTCCAACACGGCTATTTCCATACCCTTGGGCCACACGAGTTGTCTCCCTTGCGTCAGTGTGTGCAGATAGCGCTATGGTTAGGATCGACGCCGTGATGTGGAAAGGGCGTCCCCACACCATCCTGGAGCCGTCATTTTGTTTGTTGATTTTCGGCGGAGATACACGGGACAATAAACGCTCGACCCTAGGGTGGTACAGATGCTAGACTGATCCTATTAACATGGTACAACACCTATAGATTATGTTTATTATTATTATATGGCTTAGAGGTTTTTTTTAGGGTAATGTGAGGGGTTTTTCTCCCCGTGACCTCCCCACCGCCTCGTTTGCTCCCTTGCGCCGCCATTTTGACCACGCCACACGCCGCCATTTTGACCACCCCACACGCCGCCATTTTGACCACCCCACACGCCGCCATTTTGACCACCCCACACGCCGCCATTTTGACCACCCCACACGCCGCCATTTTGACCACCCCACACGCCGCCATTTTGACCACCCCACACGCCGCCATTTTGACCACCCCACACGCCGCCATTTTGACCACCCCACACGCCGCCATTTTGTACACACACATCCACAGAACGCCGAGCCAGTGACGTCATATGCAAATTTCTGAGGTCAAATTTTACTCGCTTCTGATTGGCTGTCACCTCCTCGTTTCCTCCTCAAATTATGCAATTTTTTGAGGTCAATGAGCGGTTAAATCACCTTTCCCTACTACTCGGGTAATACTTGTATAATAATTGTAAACCGGACGCAAGGCTATTAACTGGAATTGAACAGTTTTAACGTTTTTTTTTATTTCCATGAATCTATATTATTGCATTTATTTTCTTCTCAGTTAGGCCCGATTGTTTCCAAATTAACTCGACATGAACTTCCCGTAGACGAATTCTCGGCCAAAGATATCAAAACAAGTTCAAAAAAAGAGATTATAAGACTGCTTGACAATTGAAATGGGAGGTGTTGATGATTCACACGTCACACCATAGTCGGTCTGTGAAAAACCGTCGACTTCAGAAAACAGCGAAGTGGAGGGGTCGAAGGGGTTAATTTCTTTGAAAGAAAAAACTCAAACAACATTGTTAGCGGGCGTGCCTTAATAATATGCTTACCTTGTATTATTTGTGACTGATTTCCTGTGTGCAGCAAATTAACCAAATAATTAAAGTAATTCAGGGCGCAATGAAGTTTTGGACCTACGGTCACACACGTTTTACTATCAACGGTATTGCTTTGTCCATGAGGACGCTGACATGGAGTGCTCAAAAACTTAAATCGAGCGTTCATTTTAAAATTCTGCTGATTCGAGTGAATTAGCCGATTCTTCCTTACTTCTATTTATATCTCCCTCTGCTCTTCTGTTATTTATTTTAATATTTTAAAGATCTAATGAACTAAGAAATGTACCGTGAAATGTAAATAAAACATTCAGTTGATGGGCCGCGAAACCCGTATGGGAAGCGGTCCTTAACCTACAATTTCAATCGAATTACCAGTCCATCCTGTGGTCTTCAATGTCATCATTTGTCTGAATAACGGGGGAATCTAACGAAGCATTAAGTCAAGCTGCTGTCAAATAAATATTTATCAATAAAGATTTTCTCCCATTCTGATGTACTTTCAGAACAACATATGTAATTAGACTTGCAGAATCTCGTACAATTCATCACCTCCCATGCATGGTCTTCTCTTCAGTGAGGGCATATATATCTCAGTTTAACCAACCAGCGCCCGAGCTCGGCGATATTCCGTTTCACTGAGCCATGTGAGCCGTTACATGCATAGGCCAGATAGACAATTTTTGCTGTAAAAATCAAGCCACGCTTATTTGAACTCTAATATTTCAGTATGTATCGCAAAATACATGGCATGATGGCATTTCAAATGATTAATAACTTTGAAATGAAAATGTTTATTTTAAGAATAACACTACATTGTGTTGACATCGAAAATAGGCATTCAATTCTTCACAAATCGCTGCAAGATATGATCAATCTATAATAGTTAAACAGGCGTATTTTTTTTAAATGAATTTAAATACAAATAATATCAATCATTCAACTATACAAGAAATTTTGGTGAATCTTGTCTAGGCTGAGTTGTGCGGTGCCGTTGGTGAGAGCCGGGTGTTTGTTTTGATCTTGAAACTATATGTCTGGCCGATACTCAATATCGGGATTATGTAATATTTAATTTCAGTGGTCAGATAGTAAGACGGTTACAGTATCCGTGTTTAATCGGTGTCAGGACATTTCGGCACGCGACAGTTCGGCAAGGGACATTTCGGCACGCGACATTTTCCCACAAAGTGAAGGGTACAACATTTCGGCACGCCTTTTTGTCAGACCAAATTGCGCTAAAAGTGAAGATTTTCACATTTTTTAAAAATATATAAACATACCGTTTTAATGGTTAAGAAGTTGTAGGTTATCATAGTTGCTCACGATTATCCGCGACATTTCGGCAGCTTTTGTCCCTTATTAAGGTTGATGGCGATTGATTGTTGAGGTTTTTACTAGTGATAGAATATTTATATAATGCTTTTTGCTCTATGAGAAATTCACAACATTTCTAAAACCAACTGCTTATGTGAAAAAGGTTGTAGAAATGTCGCAGATATTCGCAGCCAAAAATTACAACTTGGTAACCCTTAAAATAATCTGTTTATATGTTAACATATGTTAAAAAAAGATTAAAAAAATCGTAATTTTTAATATGATTTGGCTCATTAAAAAACGTGCCGGAATGTCGTGTGTCGAAATGTCGTACTCTTCACTTTGTGCCGAATGTCGCGTTCCGAAATTTCGCTGTTTGCGGATTCATTTAATCATAATGATTTTTTTTTAATTATTTCCAATTCTATACAAATATTAATCTTTTGTCACTCTCAATGTAACAGTCTTATCCCTGTCCTCACCATTTCATGCTACCATATTTTTATTTTTCACAAATATCCACATTACCCATTTTTCTGTAATTGACTGTTTTATATAGAAAGAAATGTTCAATATTAAAACAGTCAGATAGTACACTAAGAGAAATACAAATCAACTGACAAACACGCAAACGGTAACCAAAGTGGTCCCATAAGAAAGCATTCTGGCCACACATGGGTTAATAATATTAACTTTATATATGTTATTCGTTTGATGCCGACAGCATACATGTATTTGAGAAAATAAGACAAACTATATAAACCAGTTATCGGAACAGAATGAATTGAGTTAGGTTGAAATATTCTGAACAGAATGATCATGTGTACGGCTTCTCGTCATTAAATCAGCAGTCCCAGTGTTTGAGTTACAACACTGAATAGTCCATGATAGATTATATTTATAAATCCTCGTCATAATGCACACACACCGTGGTCAGTTTAATACGGTGCCGGGTATATGGTATCAGTACACAATTAATTCTGTTACTTGTTATGTATTAGCGTTAAAAATCGGCAAAAATCCAGAAAATTCACAATGCATAAATCCACCTGGCATGTCAATATTTACCTTGTGCGACACTACCAGCGGAAGTCTTGACAGATGTTGACCATGGAAATTTCAAATTACCGCCACTGACAGCTGATTGGTGCTACAGAATGTCATTCGATTTGTAAACAGGGAGCCTTCTCACCCTTCACTGATCATGTCTTCATCCACCATGCTTTTTTCAAAGTGGCCCAAATCAACACCAGGAAGTACAGTTTGAAGACTCATCTGCAAGTTGAAATATCAAATGTATCAGAAATGCTGAAAAATCGCAGCTCATAAAATCCATAAAGATCTGCTCTCAAATTTCTAAACAATGTAGATCGTGGGCACCGACCCGGAAGTGATTAATTGTGTACTGATGCCTGTCAGGAATGGAACCATTGTTAAAATAAGGAATGCTCTCATCTGAACAAACCATACCCATCCCCAAACATTCTTGAGAAGGCACAGATAAAACTATGCACAGATAGAGATTTTACAGCCTATATACCAAGGGTACCCCCTTTATAATTTCCCCTCAGTTTGCCCCATATGACTTAAGACTGAGGTACAAGTAAAAAGTACAATATCTCACTAACCTGTACATATTTTTCCATCTGGTAAAAAGCACCAAGTCGACAATCCTTCTGCCTATAAAAAGAAGTATAAAGCATTAACTAGATATGTTAAACACTATTTTTAATTATTTTTTTATTATTTTAATTCATTTTTTTATGAAATTATTCAAATTGAAGTTTAAAAATAAAGAAAACTTAAATTCAAAATGTGTCAAAACATAATTTGTTTTCAACCTGCTCATTTAGGCTACATTTGGTAAAAATTTCCTTCATGGCAGTGGTTAACTTCTCCATGTAATCAGTGGGTCATCCCAGTAATCTATCAAATGGGATTTAAATTTGATGTTGATACAAAGATCAAAGACATGTTTAATCCTGTAATAAGTGACAGCAAGATACACAAATGTGTACACAACACATACCAAAATATAACACTAGAGGTGTTTATGGTATACACAACTCCCATATAGAGAAAATATGTCAGTTCAATTGGATGGATCTACATTTCATCAAGATCTTGCTGGCAGTAATTAGAAAGATGCACATATTACTTGTAAACAGTTATTATTACTGAGAAAACTCCTAAATAACATTGAGGAATATATTCTGTGTCAGATTTCAAGTCCATGAATGCAATGTCTGCAAACAGGCAACACTTGTCAAAACACAACATAGAAGAAAAAAGGAATAAACTTCAATGACAACATATCTGATGGTCATTTGCTGATCTCTGCTACATTAACAACCATGAAAGATGAGGACAGCTGGAAGTTGCTTAACTTAAACTGTTAACTGTTTGGTGAAAGATTAAAGTGGCAACTTACAGTGAGAAAGGCCTATCTTCCAACAGAGTTGGAGGCATACCTCTGAGTCACACTGTGCGAAATTCCCAGAGTTGATGTGTGTGTGGGGGGGGGGGAGGGTTGTATGGGGCTTGCTAATATTTGGTGCCTGTAATCCATGTTTCTTGCTACCTACAAGATCTCTGATATGAATATGAAAGAGAATTACATACTTATAGTCCTGGAGATAGTGGAAATGGAATGAAGAGAAAGTATTTGCTATGATGCAAATGTGACTGACAATAAACACACAACAATGAGAAACCCTCAACAGTCAGATTAACTGTTGACTCAGTTAATCAGATTTTATTTGTCTCATTAAAGTTACAAATGCAAAAGGCATTTTGGAAATTCTTTGTGTGTGGAACAAACATCTGAGTTTTTACAGGTGATATAATTAGTATTAATTTCATGTGGTTTTAGACTGATATAAAGTGAATTAATGCATAAATGATTTGAAGCATTGAAGATTTGAACTGAGGTCGCGATTTTGAAAAAAAGCATGTAATTGTATCTATGTGAATTTCCTTTCTTCCATTTACATTTTATTGTATCTTGAAAGTTCATTTGCTCATAATTACCAGCTGTGTTAAATGAACCTCGTCATATTTGGCATTGACTATTTGGCCCTAGTACTGACAAATCAGTCATTTTTTGCCTATATTTGCTCCAAAAGGTCTCAATTTTGTCGCAGAAATGGCATAGCAATACAAGAGATGTTAGCCAGCATTATCAGTATGATATTTATTTCAACCACATTTAGCAAGAAAAAAAATAATTTTAATAATTAAAAAAATTATTAAAATTAATTAAAATTTTTATTTTATTTTATTAATAATTTAATAACATAAATTTGAAACAACCCTAATATTTGAACTTAGTTCAGGAGTCATCATGGAAAAAATTGGGCTGATCCAGTAAACACTGTAGCCACAGTGACGATTTAAAGTTCTCTGGTCAAATGTGAAAATGTCGTGTGACAGGTATCAGTACACAATTAATTCTGTTACTTGTTATGTATTAGCGTTAAAAATCGGCAAAAATCCAGAAAATTCACAATGCATAAATCCACCTGGCATGTCAATATTTACCTTGTGCGACATTACCAGTGGAAGTCTTGACAGATGTTGACCATGGAAATTTCAAATTACCGCCACTGACAGCTGATTGGTGCTACAGAATGTCATTCGATTTGTAAACAGGGAGCCTTCTCACCCTTCACTGATCATGTCTTCATCCACCATGCTTTTTTCAAAGTGGCCCAAATCAACACCAGGAAGTACAGTTTGAAGACTCATCTGCAAGTTGAAATATCAAATGTATCAGAAATGCTGAAAAATCGCAGCTCATAAAATCCATAAAGATCTGCTCTCAAATTTCTAAACAATGTAGATCATGGGCACCGACCCGGAAGTGATTAATTGTGTACTGATGCCATATACCGGTAGGCCATTCTCAAAGAGAGCCGTGTCTACCCGCGGGAGACCAAAGCGACTCTCATGTAAACTGGTGACATTTTTGAATCTCCAATCTCAAAGCGAGGCAGCATGACATCATTCTCAAAGCGAGCCGTGTCTACCCGCGAACTACTTCCTGTATTAGATAACTCGCTTTCACGGCCAAGTATACATACCGACAATAATTTGTTCGCGATTGATATCATTTCCCAATTATATAGCCCACGTTATGTTTAGCAATTCGCTTCTAACTCGGCGGAGTCAGCAGGTCAGTGACAAGCCAGATAATCATACGCCGCCTACTCACCCCCCAAATTTTGGGGGGATGGCTCCCATTTACGCGTGAGACTCTTTCTCGCAGTAGGGAGTCTCGCGAGACGAGAATGACCGGTAGGCCTGTTATCGACGGTTTAACAGCCTACACGTATGAGCTACCATCACTCAAGCAGTGTGTGGGCGTGTCTTAGTGTGACGTCACTCAGGCGGAACTACTTTTGATCGTTTTTCTCCAGCAAGTCACAGCCTTAGAAACTCTACAGCAAACCATCGAACGAACGCAATGGTTTTTTCTTCGTTCGTTTTTTCAATGGTTTTTTTGAAAAAACGAACCAACGATACACCCATCGTTCGTGGCATGGTTTAAACGAAATGGTTTAAACCATGGAAAAACGAACGTTAAATGGGAACGGCCCCTAAGTCAAAGGCTTTCCTCAGATTCAGACATCAGACATTCAGGCACCGATCAAGTTACCACTGTCAATGTTCTGATACCGGGAGTCAAGGATACCTGTCAGGGCCGTCTGCCATGAATGAAATGCTCTGAATCCTGACTGTCTGCCATAGATTAGATTGTTATATTCCAGATAACGGCACATATGTAAATGAACAGGTCTCTCTAAAATCTTAGAAATTACGGGTAAAATACTAACAGGTCTATAATTTCCAGGGTCGAATGAAAAGACTTGAGGATGTACTTATTATATATGCAACGCAACGTAACGTTTTAATCACTCACAGGTAGTTCTGTATGTTGATGATTCAGTGCTATTGTATGCTTGTCAATAAATGACATACAGATGTGACTTGAATCTTATCTGAAACGAGTATCCCAATGGCTGTATAAAAATAAATTGTACCTGAATGTTTCAAAGTGCAAGTGGACTCTATTATAAACTTGTAGGAGGTCTCAATAAAAATGTAATCTCCGGGATATCTATTGATGACGAAACGCTGGAACATGTTATAACTATAAATATCTGGGATTAACAATGGATGCCACGCTCAGTTGAATCGAACATACTCAAACGGTATGCAAGAAAGCCTTAAGCTGGACAGTACATCAATACTAATCGTGCTATTCAATGACACAACGCATTAGTTATGCCAATATTTTAATATTTAATACAGAGTATGGGAATTGTAGCAGTGAATCTACAGAGACTAGGCTACTGAGACTGTATAATTAAGCTGGTAATAATAATAAGTATCGTTTGATACCCCAAGTACACGAGTTGGGAAAGAGTTAAATTTGCTTACAGTTGTGGAGCGGATCTATTTACATAGATGTGTCTTGATGTATAAGTGCTTAAATAATCTTACACCTAGTTACCTGAAAATTGACTTTAGTGAGTTCAATCCTAAATACAACTCCAGAAGTGCTAGTAGACACAATCTTTATGTGCCCCGTTGTAAGTTAAATAACTGACTTGTGCACACAAGAACACAATGGAATTCTCTGTCCGATGATATAGATTATCGAGCCTCTCTGCTTTCAAATGGAAATAATATCATTAATAATTTCCAAACGATAGTTTTGTTGTTGTTGTTAGTAGTACAGATTGTGTACAGACGACCAAGTTTCATTGCATTCAGTTGTTTTTATGTATTTATATGTGTCCATGTATGTGCCGCCCTGTGTGTCATGTACATAGTTTCTGTATGTCTCTGTTTGTTGGAAAACAGTTTTACCACTGAACTTGTACCCTGTTTAATTAAAAGCATTTTGACTTTGATTTTGACTTTACTACCCATTACTAAAATTACTAACCAATCAAAAGATATTTGGATATATTGAACTGTTCTGTTAGGTGCCTTCCATGTTTTACGACCGCAATTTTTCGATTATGCTGGACAAGAGTGGCGAGTTCCCATTGCTCAGAATTACATGTAAATATTACTCTCTAAAAAAAGTTGAGTGAACTTTCACTCAAGTAAGAGTAGAAATTCATCCCACTCAATACTTAAGTGAAATTTTCACTCAACTTGAGTTACTTTTCACTCAACTTGAGTTAAATGCACTCAACTTGAGTGAAATTCACTCAAGCATAAGTGTGGAAATTCATCCCACCCAAGTTGAGTGAACTTGAGTGGTTTTAACTCAAGTTGAGTGAAAAGCAACTCAAGTTTGAGTGAACAGGTAGATTTCACTCAAACTTGAGTGGAACAGTTCACTCAAGTTTTTTTCGAGAGTAAAGGTATATGACATCCTTTGTGATTGATTGATTTGGTGTACAGTACCACCAAATGGTACCCTGAAACATGCGGAAAACGGAGCCGGGTAATGAGTGGAAGGCATGCATCTCAGAGAGTGAGGGCAGACAGCTGTCTCACATCCTCGCATACCCATGCAAGTCGAACACTACACACCGAAGCGTTAGTGTAGCATTTATCTTGAAATGTGAAGATGCAGTCTGACAGCTGTGATTGGCAGTCGCTTGAGAAATGAAACCAATCAGGCTATGGATCGAGCAAATGGATTTAGTTGCTTATTTCATCTTTTCGAATGGAAAACGGTTTTTGCGAATTCATTCAAAACAACTTCTAAAAATATATAGTGTCCTTTGTAGGTGGCAGATAAGTACTGTCTCAGCTTGACTAAATTGTCAAAAGACAGTCTCAGTTTTCCCCAAAACGAAAGGCTGTCTCAGTTCTCCCAATTTTGCCTTAGAAATGTTTGAATTGGGTGCAAAATTCGATGCAAAATGAATGGAATTAATAAGACCCCTCTCTGGCTCACATCTTTATAACTTGAAATCAAAGAGGGTCTTTCAAAAAGATGAGACAAGTTTCTTCAGTCCGATACATGTGGAGTGCCAAACTGCAGAATTGTTCTCTAGAATATTGCTTTCAATGTATCTGAATCATTTCTAAGTTTATTAGATATATAGATTGTGGAATACGCGAACTCCAACAGGGAATCAAATCGTCTGACAGCAGGTGCTGGTGACCTGAAGTTCAGTATCATTGATCCAGAACCCCGTATGTGACCAAGTGGTTGCTCTTTCAATTACACTTAATATTTTACAAAAAAATTACACAACTGACAATTTTGCATTTGGAAGGATTTTCCGTTTATAACCCCCCAGAATGAAGATTTAATCATGACAATATGTGGTAATGAATAAAGCACTTTTTTTTACATAAGCGGCCTCCAGTACCTTAACGCATTTAGAGCTCTTTTGGACACACCCCCTCTATCGCGTTTCATACTCCAGTAGTGACCTGCGATTGGATTTAGTTTGGTGTGCGACCCTATGATATAACAGTCTTGGTGGGGTAAGTAGGGCTAGGTACGAGAATAACATTCCAGCGAAGGCTCCTGCCAGGTACGCGTTTCGACTAAAGTAAATATCCCATCACAGTATCGATTCGTAGGGGCACTGCGTGTTGTAGGTTAGTACCGTAGTTGATAGCCATATACATTAAGCACATATTCTTATGTGGGTCAGCAGTCTCGACGGTTAGACTGCAGTCATTCAGTACTCCATAGTCTGAATTGTACATAAATGTAATGAATCATACACTGAGCGACGTTCGGAATTATCAAATTTATCGTATGTCGGATGTAGCATTTCGAGTTTTTGGTTCAATTCTTTTATTTGTATTGGCTATGATAATTCTTGAAACAAGCAGCAGCGGCATGCGGGTTAGCTACATGTAAGATTCATAGCGTCTCCCTTCCCTCACCGCTATGCCGACGACAAATACATTTCCCTGGTGGTAACTCGAACATCTCCATGGCGCACTTATTATTACCTTTGCGCCCTATTGGACCTTCATTAACTTGAGAAAATGGGCCGCCATGAATAAAAATACAGAAATGGCAGACTAGCTGGCCCTTCGTTGGTCATATATTAATTACAGACGTTAAAATTATCCCTATGGAGCCTCAAAATCACCTGAAATCGAGGGTCAAGAAGATGGGCATTTCCGTCATAATAGACCCCGTGTATACAGGGGATGATGATCACAACATCGATTATGGTATTTTTATTCATGGCGGCCCTTTTTCTCAAGTTAATGAAGGTCCAATAGGGCACAAAGGTAATAATAAGTGCGCCATGGAGATGTTCGAGTTACCACCAGGGAAATGTATTTGTCGTCGGCATAGCGGTGAGGGAAGGGAGACGCTATGAATCTTAGCTACATGCGGGTAACATTGGTGAGGTCAGTCAAATACACAACACTCAAGTAGTTTCGTTTCGGGATTATTTCTGGGAAATGCGTTTATGAGTTCGTTGAAACGTGAATCACTCGACAATGACATAATCCGAGATTCTTTGCCAGACAGTAGACGTGAATAACGAGGTCAGTAATACTCTTCTTTCATGTATATATAATACACTGTAAGTTTATTTATTTTGTATGGGAGGAGGCAAGCTATGATTGCCTGGAGCGAGGAGTCATCTAGAGAGACTGGACAACTAAGAGTTTACGTGAGAAAATTGATTATCTGCTCTTCAGTGAAAAAATTCCAAAATATAAAATGTAGCGGGAATGCATAAAGTCGAAAAAGCTACTTGTTTAGGGAGTTTGTCATTGCTGTTAACCTTTTCATTTCTATATCTTATTGTGCGAGTGTTGAAAACGGATAGGACGACTTGCACCAAAATGAGACCAGAAAATTGGGTCACACTAGACCCAGGTGCCTGTCCCCTCTGCTGATGCCGAGATGACAGGCACAGAGCGATCAATTGGCCTATCGCCAGCGTCGATATAAACATGCAATTTTTCCGACCTACCTGCAAGCACATCCACTAAAACCAGCCTGTATGTTAAGTCTGGGTCCTAAACAATGATATTATGCAGTAATTCCGTGACTATGGACTCTCTACTATTTATTTCGAGTGAAATCCGGTCAGGAGCGAATACAGAAACACGTCCGTGCTCGCCATCTTCTCTAAAATTATGACGCGAAACATGCCATTGCAAGAAAACGCGCGGTAAACACTGGTTTGTTCAAATTGCAAACCTAAACACGTGATCGGTCAAATCGACTCCTATCGCATGGGCTGTCCATGCAACGATCACTGTCGAGTAAAATGTCGAACATGAATACAGGCATCGAGTCCATAGTGAAAGATGTATTACCGTATAATTTGAAAAAGGGACAAAAAATCATACTAAACAATTTACGCAGAAAACACAATGTACTAGGTATTCTTCCAACAAGATTTGAGAAAAGTCATTGCTTCCAACTATTGTCACTAGTGCTGGAGAGAGAAAAAAATTATACCGGTAATATGAAAAAGGACAATTCAACCACCGGGATGAATCCCATGAACCCTCTTTACCTGGTGTATTCGGGAATTGTCCAGGGCCGGGGGGGGGGGGGGGGGGGTTCTCCCCAATATGTTCTTTACCCCTTGAGCTAGGGGGTTCAAAATTACCACACTATGGCCTTGAGTCAAGCTGTAGCAATAAATGTGTGGAAAAAAAAATACCAAAAATAATGAAACTGGACACTTCGATGACGTCACATTGACCTAATTTTTAAAGAGGTATTTTTGTTCGATTTTTTGGTCAGATTTATTTATTTATGTGTTTTCTTCGCCAAATCTTCAAGATAAATTAGTAAATAATACTGTCATGTGAAATAAAATAGTTCTTCCCTACTTTTTCTGCCAGTAAAGTAGGAATATTAAGGAGAAATGTCAAAAACATCATTTTTTCTGGTTCCGCACGTGGCCGCATTATAAATTTACCCATGATCCTGCTCCCCCGCCCCCCCCCCCCACCAGACCTGGTGGTGCGGTTCAATTTTCCCACTTTTTTTCATGACACATATTATTTATCATTCGAATGCAGCTACAACCTAAAGAAAAGCACATAGTATTAGTGGTATCTCCGTTGCAGAGCTTTATGAGGGATTTCGTTAGGAAATATATTTGGTCTTGGAAATTTTCTGTGTCGCCATATTGAAAGTTGGAGAAATGACCACAGAAGCTGGCCTTCGCTGTACAATTCTGTCTCTTTGACAGCTGTGGATATTCAGAATTGAGAGGCAGTTTTCTGTTCTTCCTTCTGTTCGACATTTTACTTGACAGTGATCGTTGCATGGACGATAGGAGTCGATTTGACCGATCACGTGTTTTGGTTTGCAATTTGAACACACCAGTGTTTACCGCGCGTTTTCTTGCAACGGCGTGTTTCGCGTCATAATTTTAGAGAAGATGGCGAGCACGGACGTGTTTCTGTATTCGCTCCTGACCGGATTTCACTCGAAATAAATAGTAGAAAGTCCATAGTCACGGAATTACTACATAATATCATTGTTTAGGACCCAGACTTAACATACAAGCTGGTTTTAGTGGATGTGCTTGCAGGTAGGTCGGAAAAATTCAACCGGGTTCAAAATCTTACGGCACATCACAGCACGCGGCACATCACAGCACGGCACATCAGAGAACGTTCTATAAGGATGATAAATCTTGCGTGGCTAGGAGACCACTGGGCACTTCAGGAGACGTTTTATTAACGCGCAGGGGCACACCAGGGAACGCTCGGCACTTCAGACGGCGGCTTTTGCAGTTTGGATTCCCGCTGACCGTGTAACCGGCCGATTGACGCTCCACAAGACCTCTCATAATAGTAATAATGACTTGATTAATTATACCGGATTAGGTTCAACATAGTTCAGCGATAGGCCAATTGATCGCTCTGTGCTTGTCATCTCGGCATCAGCAGAGGTGGCAGGCACCTGGGTCTAGATCACACAGACATTTTCCGAGATGTATTCCCCGTAGCTATAATATAACCAAAACGTGTACCAACATTTTGGTTATAACTAGTGCCATGTTAAAAAAAACATTGAAAAAAAAAACACTTCCCAACGCCCGAATAAAGCTAAACTCACCTCTTATTTTATGGTAAACGAACAGCTGGTGCATTTAAGTTGTCGTTGGGATAGATAGTTAGATCACAGGTCATTTAATGTTCGAGTAGCAGACCAAAACTTTGTCACGAATCGTCAAACTTGTCTTCTTCGATTTGTAGTCAGCCATGTTCAGTTCAATGCGCATGCTCAGCGCATAAAAACATCCGGTTTGCGAAACACGTGGCCGAGCACATGGCCACGCCTCCCCACGCCCACCACGATCTCCACTAATTTCCTGCTGAACGTTATGGCAGAAACCACTGGGCATGGAGCGTTAAAATGGCTGATTGTTTTGTTCCACATTTTCCCACACACATTAAGTATATAATAAATTATATTTTACATACGTATAATTCTTGACTTACTAATTCATCCTAATTTCAGATGTCAAAGTGTATGTGGGAAAAATGCCCCTATCGAACAAAAGCGCTAAATATGCTTATGTGATATCCATTGGTTAGTAATAAAATGTTGTCACTGTTAGAAACTAATTTCATATGTAAAATGTATGTTGGGAAACCTCATGTGGGGAACTGTCAATGTGGGGAGTTCCCTCATCTGGGGAACTGTCAATGTGGGGAACTATCCTGTGTTGGGAATTGGCAATGTGGGGAACTGTCTTGAACTGTCTGTTTGCCATGTTGGTTCCCACATTCTGTCGAAACATTGCATAAATTTATCAGTGCCGAAGGCATATTTCAGTTTTTACGCACACTTTTGGTAATTTTCGAATTATAGTATTCTGGGCTTCCATCCAAATTGCTTATTTACCTCATCTAATAAATTTGGGAAAAGCCCATCGCAGTCGCTCTTTCCGAAACCTGTGGGTAATACACCAAACACGTTCTTCTTGTCGATCAGGTTTTCCAAAATATTCAGTTGCTTTTGTTTCAAACTGTAAGGGATGGATATTCCAGACGTTTTAACTTGCGCCAACCCGTTTAAAAGCCTTTCTGCCATAACGAAGTTCAGCGGGAAATTAGTGGAGATCGTGGTGGGCGTGGGGCGGCGTGGTCATGTGCTCGGCCACGTGTTTCGCAAACCGGATGTTTTTATGCGCTGAGCATGCGCATTGAACTGAACATGGCTGACTACAAATCGAAGAAGACAAGTTTGACGATTCGTGACAAAGTTTTGGTCTGCTACTCGAACATTAAATGACCTGTGATCTAACTATCTATC
>JAVTVY010045933.1:0-21384 GCA_036873755.1 Hanleya hanleyi
CAGAGAATGATGGTGATGTCGAGTCTGAGAATGACTCGGAGCCCGCGACGGTCTTTCCATATCCGGTGGAGCATCCAGCCGCAGTGAGATCTCCAGCACCTCGGCAGACGAGAAGTGGACGGAGAACCCGGCGTCCTCCAAGATTGGCAGATTACGAGGTTGGATTACCGCCTGATCCCCCTGTTGAAGTCGAGTCGCCACTTTCGGAAGAGCCGATGGCCTTGCCGCAGACGTGGAGTCCTCCACGAACGACTCGTGGGCGTCGTGTCCAGCGACCGAGGCGCTTTAATGACTACGTTTTAGCCTGCCAGTGGACAGGAGATGCACGACCGTACGGTCGGAGAAATATGGTTGATGACCGCGATCGTCCAGGGATGACCTGTGGTGCAGGTCCGACCTCCAAGTACCCCTGTGGACGACGAACACAGGATGGGCGATTCTGAGGCTTTACTGCCTCAGATGCATGATGCATGACTCCAGCAAGAGACAGCTGTGGCCTGCTGTGGACCTGATGTCCATTGCAGGTGACGACGACTTGACCAGGAAGTCAAGAGGACCGTCGTCCTGTAATTCTGTTGTATATACGTTGTACATATGTTCTGTTCTGCACACCCGTGCTGCTGGTAGCGTGACGAGAGCCATGACGAGGGCGTCATGATCTTCGAAGGCGGGGGTAGTGTAACGAAAGTGCAGGGTGACAACGACCCCTTGGGATCCCCTTTAATAAATCACAGCTTCTGAATGATACGTGACTATGTGAAATCGAAAGTTACATTGTGTTTATGTGTGCGGTTCACTTACCTGATGGAATTCAACGCTGTAATTTTCCTAGAATGAACTATAATAATCCGGGAGACAGACAATGCCTCGGAATCCCGGTGAAGTTATCTCAAACGATCAGTCGGGACGGTAAAAGGGACCCTGGTGAGCTCGCTTGCTTCGCTGTAGATGACGTCAGTCAGGAATCCGGCAGTCGGTTTCAGAGAATATGCAGATTAGGACAGTGAACTTTGCGGTCGTCGTATGAATTAACCGGAGAGAGTTGGAAGCTGAGATTTACCAGTTACGTCCGTTATGAATTATGGTTTGTTCCTCCATAGCCATATTTATCCAGCGAAGTCCAGATAAACTGATCGGGAAGTGTTGTAATTTGACAGTAAAGAGGGCGCTGGTATCTTCGACGTCTGTTTCTACCTTTATCCACAGAAGAGCGGTAGCCCTATATAAGCCGGACTCCCGCTGAAACGAGAGAGACCAGCAGAAACATCGAGGTGAGAGCACACGCCAAATCTATCGGGGAGAAGAAATCCAATACATTGCCGGGCCGCGACCAGGTCGCCGAATTGGAGAAGTGCCGCCGCCGAATTTGTGCCGCCGCCGGGCCGCGACCAGGCCGCCGAATTGGAGAAGTGTCGCCGCCGAATTTGTGCCGCCGCCGGGCCGCGACCAGGTCGCCGAATTGGAGAAGTGCCGCCGCCGAATCCTATAGCATCATTGCATGCATACATTTACACTCACTTACAATCACACGTCCGGGCTGTGTTTACTCTACTTCGATCTCTACCTATTTCAACCGTAACGCACAGTTGTGTGGGTATTGCGCTGGGAGTTAGAGTATAGACACTTATCGTCAATGGTTATTCCTAATCTCTACTGTACGGTAGTGCAGGCTCAGCTCTGGGAATTAACTAACGGCGTTAGTGTTGATAGCACGGCCATACCTTTATGGTATCGATTAAGCTGTATCCGGTAGGAGACGCTAGTCTCTGTGAAGAGGGTACAGCTAGGCAAATCATACACAGTTCCTACCTAAACAATTATTCATGTACACACGTACTTAAATACACAACGTACAGGTTGAAATATATTCACGCTAACACCCACAAGCTATAGGTTCGAGCCTATAGCTTGATAAATATACATCTACCCAGTCAATCGTACGATAAACGATTACCCATTCACGCCTCCATAAGCATACAGTCTCTCACCACCCTGTACATATATTGAGTAATTCACGGCCAATCATAGATTACTACTGTCCCATACAGTAGTATAGAGAGAGAGGGTTCATATACCAATTGACCCTGCAGTAGTATAGAGAGAGGGTTCATGGGCCAGCTGACCATACAGTAGTATAGAAGAAGGGTTCCTATACCAGTTGACCATACAGTAGTATAGAAGGAGGGTGCCGATTCCAGGTGCCCATACAGTAGTATAGGAGGAGGGTTCCTATACCAGTTGACCATACAGTAGTATAGAAGGAGGGTGCCGATTCCAGGTGCCCATGCAGTAGTATAGGAAGAGGGTTACTAGACCAGGTGCCTGCCTATCCACCGTGTGTTATCGATGTCCGATCCTATGTGGACCGTGTAGCCGTGAACTCTAGCCTTGATGATTCGTCCTTGTAGCGGGGCCGCGGAGTGAGTCGCCGTGAGCGGGGTCGCTGAAGCCTGGGGGTGTATTCCTACGAGGGTGCCGTCTGCTGCTGTGGTGAGCCGTGCAGTTGAATAGTCCTGCGGTGTTACAGAGAGATGGGCCGGTGCCGTAGAAGCCTTTGTACTGTGATAGTACTGTCGTGCCCAGGCCGTCCGCATCCATTGACGGTTATCAACGCTTGGAGGGGCCTAGTCGTGTAAGACGAGACACGACGACGACGAGAAGTCCATACCACCCGAGGGAAGAAGACCGGGGGAAGGAAGACACACGTCGGACATAACCACGGAGGGGCCTAGTCGTGTAAGACGAGACACGACGCAGTGTTCATCCATACGGGAGTGAACGAAGACCTGGGGAAGGAAGCTAGACGCTGGACCTTTCCACGAATATCTGGGGAAGGACGATAGACGCTGGATCCTACTGCAAAGCCCTGGGGAAGGAAGATAGAAGCTGGACCCATCCATGAGAGAACCGGTCGTGACCAGACTGTGGCTGTGACCAGGTCTGCTCGCGAAATAGCTGGGGCTATCTACTTTGTATATATTTTCTATTGAACTTCGGTTAATGATAACTATAAGAGTACAGATAATTCATAGAGTAGGGATCTTCTTTGCAGGGATTGTACGCTACCACGATTTGAATCCTGTATACCTGCTCAAGGAATTATATGTCAGTATTGCATTAATTTGCTTTGGTTGTCATTACAGGTCTTCCTTTCCAACCTCCTTGATCCAGACAAGGTGACAGGTTGAATCGAACTCCCTCGTTGGCCAGGAGCAGTGCCCGAGTGCGTTCCCAGTAGCCTGACAGTTTGTCTTGGGGACCCTGCGCACTCTGTGGATCTGAAACATCCATTATCCCACGTACAGAAGTAAAAACGTTTCACTGACAACGTGGAACTCGACGACGACAGGATTCGGAGAGGTCGTTTGTTGAATACAGATTGGTATGCAACTTGACTGGAAACCTTATTATCGTCATCTACCAAATGTCCATATATTTCAAACTGTATTGAATGTAGAACGATTCTGTGTAAAGAACGAGCACGTCTGTGTTGTTGTTGTTGTTGTTGTTGTTGTTGTTGTTGTTGTTGTTGTTGTTGTTACTCACCGAGGCGGCCTTTTCGAAGGGATAAACTCCGGGATTCGGCAGTATGGACAGTAAACTGTTGATAACTCTACTGATATACGTCCGATTTGAATTTTGTTTGTTTTCCCATAAACCCCATGAAATACCAATTGCAGAATTATATAGTTTGATAAAAAGACTTTGGACATTCATGGCGAAAAGTAAGCCGTGGTGAGTGGGTGTCGAACCGACGTGATGGATCGGCATTCACATTTGCTCAATTTTCGACAAATTACGTCAATTAAATTGAAATCGAAATGATATTCCCACAATCTCAAATGTCGAGGGATTAGGACAGTATTATTATCACTTCTGTATATCTACAGCCATTCACTCCAATTGGTGTTCAGAACAAAAAAACATTAAAGGCGACCGGTTTGCCCGATCAATGCCCGACTTTATTTTTTTTTTGATTTACTTATCAAACGTATATATATTTATGAAAGATCATTTTATTATTATTAAATAGTATATATGAAATAGAGACTCATCCAGTCTAACCTGTAGGTGCTCAAGCAACAAATGCCACATCATGGATAGCATTCTGGGCGTTCATCGGGGACGCAAGAGCGAGCAGGGCATGTACAGCCGTCTCTCTGCCCGAGGCCTCGCTTGCAGGCTAGGTTCGTTCAGCCGATGTCCGTGATAGATTCTCCTTGTCCGATTTCTTTGCCGTCACATTCTGATTGTTCTTAGGTTTGATAGTTGGAATAGCTGTTCTCTTTAGTTTTGGTTTGTACCCGAATTCAACTGCTACGCTGTAGAGGTCCTCGAATGATGTCTTTCTGTCAAAATGTGCCGAGCAAATTATACGAGTACTGGCTCGGGCCCTCTTTCCACACCCTCGTGTTGCGTACAAATTTCGTCCAATTTGCAGCGATTTTCTCGTCTTTAGGCCACAAATGAATACTAACACCGTCATCTGTAGTAAAACTGCAACCTCCCACTACACAACGTCGCGGCATATTTAACAAATGATGCCCCGATACTCCGAAAATCTCCAGAAATCAGCAGCTACTTATGACTGTGGTATACGGCTTTAACATAGAGAATACAAGACGGCTGTCCCTCCGTGACGTCACAGCTGGAATTGACAGGAGAGCGATTTTCACCTTTCACAAACGGCAATATCTCGCCAACCAGACTGCACAAAATTATGAAAAAAATATCATTATTTTCAGAATCGAAAGGACTATTTTTTTATATTTTTGACCTCAGATCGTTTGGGTTGACCTTTAAGCATCATCAGTTTGTATGACTTTAAGATATCGTCTCCCTTGAAGCACAAGCGTTTGTCATTGTACAACTGGGAACTACTCTGCGTTTGACATTAAATTGTCATTTTGCTGTATGTCGATGTCTGTCAATGAACAAACACCAATTTGTTTCAAACAGCGTCACGTCTTGTATGGAGAATCTCCAGAGACAACTTGAAATCGAATTACCCCGGTACCTGTCAAAAATCGCAATGTGTTAGATAAACATGCGTCGATCACCTGCAGTGTTCACCGACTAATTTAATCTTAAGTGGATAACTCCAGACGCTTTGTGGGACAGATAATTTTACAAAAGCTAATTTTCCGTTTAAAGAACCAATGGTCCGTGTAACCTTGCACAGTTCAATTTTCGTTTTTCGTTTTTCGTTTCTCAAAATCAAAAATTGAAGTTTGACCGTCAATTTTCAATTTTTGATTTTGGGATTACAAAAACAAAAAACGAAAATTGAAATTTGACAGTCAATTTTCAATTTTCGTTTTTTGTTTTTCGTTTTGCTTTTCGCAAAAATGAAAATCAAATATTGAAAATTGCCTCGACTTGTCCGTTTTTTGTTTTTTGATTTTACCTATGACGTATCACTGTTGAGTTGGCACGCGGAATGGTTATGACGTCACATCCGGTACGACGAGTAGAATAGAAAACGCAAATCGTGTTGTATACGAGGTGTGGAGCGTGATAGGTATGTGGCCCACCAGACCATCCTCACGAGCCTGTGTATCGTCGATTTGTTGGGGTATCTATACACTGGCTTGGTTAGTTGCCCACAGTAGTTCTGGATAAAAATAGATCAAGGGGTATTCTCTAAATCGAACCAATCAGTGATTGGACTCAGCTAGCTCATTACGCCAATCCACTGCACGGTTTGAGATGTGACATGTTTGAATTTCATCGCTGGCTTAACTCCTTTGATGTCAGGCTGAAATTGACATCGAGAGTCAAAGCAAAATCCGCCGGATTGGGATACCGACATGCTAATTCAAAATAACCTAAGGGCATGAAATATTCGAAATTGAGGCAACGGCTCAAAGCAACGATTCAAGAACTCACTCGAATCACCAACCATGTCCAGATAAACCCTGTGCGAGGATTTACGATTTACCTGGAATTGTGAAGATGTACCAGACAGGCCTGGACAGGAGGCATCCCGCTGTTCTCATTGGTTATTGGCATTGAGGCTTTAGCCAGTCAGGACCCAGTCTGACAATAGATGTTTAGAGCGCTATAAAAGCGAACAACATTCATGCACACAACCGCTATTTGTTATTGATTTTAAATTTAGTACTTATAAAGATACCAACAAAGATGTATTACCAATAAGAATAAGCATCGCAGTGATGGGCCTCGAAATCTATACTGCAAGCGGCCCGTAAACCACCATTTCAAACAAGACGCCAGGCGTCTGAATGATTCAACGCTTCTTGACCTGGAGCGTTGGAGCGTTCAGATGCCACGATTGACACCAGACGTCTGAATTATTCAACGCTTAAAGCTTCAGGTCCAATCTCCCTTCTCTATTTTGGGGGCCTGGACCGTTTGAGCGTTCAGATGCCCATCAACGTTCAGCATCAAAAACGCTTCAGCGCTTTAAGTGCGGGTATCAAACGCTTCAAAGCATCGACGCGGAAAGTTCCTTTGAGGGTGATGATTAGGGTACCTACGTATTTATTATGCTACCCTACTTTAATGAAACTCCCGTTGTTCACCATATCATGCTTCACTCCTGCTGCACATAGGCTTACGCGACCCGGCACATGCGCAGTTGGCCCATTATAATCTAGCTCGAATGCCTGGCTTCAGGGACCTATATAGTGTAGTGAAACTCTCATGTCTTTAACCCTACTGGTTTTCCATATTATGCTCCACACCTGCCTATACAACCCGATGTGCGCTTTTCATACTACTCCGCGGACCGAAAGTGACATCAAAAGCCATGCGCGTGCGCAGTTAACATTGAAACGTCCAGGTTAAAATCAGAAGATGAAAAACGGACAAGTCGAGGCAATTTTCGATATTTGATATTCATTGTTGTGCGAAGTAAAACAAAAAGCGAAAATTGAATGTCAAATTTCAATTTTTGATTTTGAGAAACCAAAAACAAAAAAACGAAAATTGAACTGTGCAAGGTTACACGGACCACCAATCCGTAGAGCGAATATTGTATTTTAATATTTTGAAGAAAAAAAATCAAGGTTTGAATCCTGTTAGGGAGACTGGAACCTCTATTCTTCTTTGTCTTACTATACCCCTAAGGGGAACAAAATTGCCATAGGAAAGTTAACAAATTGGATGACGATGACCGCATAGCTTATTGTCATGCGAACGTGCAGGCTGTGTTATATCGAATTGTTGACACGAAGTCTTCCAAAATTGTGGGATGTGAATATATGTCATATTGACTGGCGGGTAAGATATAAATCATGATGGGAAATTGTAATTTAAAATTGTAATCGCTTCTGAATTCAGGTCTATATTTCAAAGCAACTTGGACATTTTAGTCTTTACAAAATCTTTCATGAAGCCAAATAAAGTTTTAATTTATAGAACTTTCTACATATTGTTGATGTGACTGGCCTGATCAAATCATGATGATCAATCTGTTTAATAGCCCATACTGAGAACATTTTATATTCTTGGCCTGCGTCTGTTGTCAAACACCAACATGAAATGATTTTCCTCAGAGAGGCTTACAGTGCAAAATTAGTTTTCGATAATTATTCCAGATTTCCAAATCTGTTATGAAACGGTTTAGTAGAAGTCATTAGTTTGGAAATAAGTCGGATTTTTTTCTGTCACTTTCTCCGAATTTCTGATGATTTCTCTATCGTCCGGCTCACTTTGGCAGCGGATAATCCCCAATTCCTGTGGTTAATTTTCAGTCTTCTTTTCGTTTCACGAATATTTTGAACAGATGTTGTGAACAGTCGCAATCATACACTGCTCGTACCCACCGCGAAATCTTTGCCAAGGTGACACCTGCTTGAATGCAGACGACACATATCATGAATTCCAGCGTGACGGAATCATGGTTTGGAAGGTACTTTAAAAGTTGAAGCGCTCGTTATTGAAATTCTGTTCTCTATAAGCAGACTTTCTATATCTTATCGCCTAGTTACTGCTGTCAAGTTTCAAATAAAGTATAATATACTGGATTTCTCGTTATATAATCTTTGGAAATATACGTGACGGAATCACAGTGAAAGTCCTTCGTATTGACTAGACTAAGTGTTGCTTGTCTAATTTTTTGCTTCTTTTTTCGATCTGATTATTCTTATATGACATCTCTCACTAACATACAGTACCCAAGGGTGATAACATTTTTTTTCCTCGTGAGAAAACCGCGAATGGGTCAGCACAGTGTTTACATCTAGTCCGTGACGGAATCACAACAAAATCGTGACGGAATCACGAGTGCGCTTTTCAAATCTCCACATTGAAAGATCTTTATTAATTACACATTTTCTCCAAAATAATATTCCTAGGATGAATTTATCACTTCTAATTATAAAATGTAGACTCTAAACTCTCATTCTTGCCAAAGTATACAGTTCCTGTTAAATGCATTTCTTTTCTACCGATGTTTTAAAATAGTATACTTTTCAGTAAAATGCCACTCTTCTTTAAAAATAAATGAGAGCTGACACTCTGGTACTTTGTAGTTTGTCCTATGGGGGCCATAACCCCGCGAGCAGAGGTTCATAGTTAAATTGAAGATGACGGTCACGTGCTGTACCAGAAAAGTGAGTTTTTCGTCATTTTTCTTCAAAATTTCTGCTTTTCCGCTAGAAAAAGTGGGCAAAAACCATTTTATTTCACATCAGATTAATATTTACTACTTTATCATGCAGTTTTTGCGGAGAAATTTCATAAATAAAAAAATTCGAAAAATCTGACCGAAAAATCGACCCAAAAAATGCCTTTTTATGAAAATTACGTCACTGTGATTTAATAATTCTTGGACAGGTCCCAAAAAGCCCAGGTCATATATTATGATTTTCGTTGTAAAGTCGTTATCTAGGAAATGATGTACTCAGTATCTCAGTCACGCTTTCATTGTGACTAAATATCCTCACAAACATGCTTTGATTGTGACTCAATATCCCCATATTCATGCTTACAAGTTTCATAATATTTGCGTTATAATAAAAGAAAGTGTATATGATTAAATAACCTGCATAACCTGCATGCACATACTTATATTGCCTGTATAATTCCGGGCCCTCCGGCAGGCTACAACTGGCAACAAGAAAAAAAACTCGTCATATCCTTATATTCATACTCATCCTGGGGCTCATCTCACATGTCTTCGGATGAACAGAACACTGGTTCATATGTTTGCGTGTGTTCAGCAGAGCTAAACATTTCAAATAAATTTACGTGTTCAGTTTTACCCTGGAAACTCCGGGGTGGGGTTTCGTCTCCATATTTCACGGAGTACCAGGATCTTCCCACTCTCACCCCACCACCACCACCAACTCCGCAAATGAAATATTTGCTAGAGCTAGAAAATGTTTCTCTGAATTACAACACATATACGGGAAGTGGGAAGAGGTGCCGACATACTGACAGAGCCACATGACTTCACAGTATAGTCTCCCGGTTAACATATTCTAAAGCACATACCAAGAATCTAACGATTCGTAATAGGTGTATCTCAGGTACGCTTTTGTTGTACCTGTTCATGTGGCAACTTGAACGATATGACCACACGGCCCCTAGCACCGACATAAGCGGTATTAGATACAAATCTAGAGGGCTATGATACACTAAATTGGCGGGAGAGGGGTATCACCTGTGGAATCTCCTTACTGTAAGAAGAAGTTTTCTTTGTCGGACATGACGTAAATCTAGTTGCAGTTGATGCTAGAATCGCTTGACTTTATCAGTATTGCTAGATATTATACACATGTTTAGCACACGTATACTCCAACATCTCTATACAGTATGCCGTATATATAATAAATATAATTTTGGACCATGACTAGCTACTGAATGTCTGATGTGACGCTAATATTTACTCTCTCCACTAATATATGGTCTATCACTTTCTCTTTATAACACTTCTCTACAACAGGTCTGTCTTTTATATACGTATAACACAGACGACAGCTTACTACTGAATGTGAGATATGCATGATTACACTTGTTTAAATCGGGCATGATACATATATCCTGAGCTTACATGTACACCGCACCAGCTTATGCACTGATTTGGTCTATACGTCAAGTCAGAAAGCAAGAGATAAAATCGACCTCTCACTATTGACATTTATGCCTTTAATTTGAATGGGATAGGTGGGTGGGGAAAGAGTGGGTGAGATTTGCAAGAGGTGGGGGACATTGACGACATCTGGCGACTAAAAAGCAACCATACGCCTACACAGGAAAGGCTCCCTCGTCACCTCACATTCAGACTAGAACGCGGAGGATTCTAAGACGAAGCCTTCATATTTCAGCCGCGCTATTATTGCAATGTCCATGTGGAAATTATGAAGTAATCACACGACCCCTAGCACCGGCTTAAGCGGAATTAGATAATCTAACTCCGGAGTTGTGATGACAGATCAGCTCAAATAAGTAACTCCTCTGATCTTAATTGATGAGCACAAAGGGCGTCTGATGGACATTGAGGTGCAGCTTTCTCCAAAGCTCTTCCCCTTATTCTCTTCCCCCAGGGATAGAAGCACTGCAATCGAAAGCTCGACCCATTACTTCTTCTGAGCGGTTGAAGCGCTAGAATGGTAAGCTGAACCCTTCACTTGTTGCCAGCGGTAGATTCGGAAATCTTGCTGTATTTATACTTTTAAATAGCGATACAATGACTCGAAAGCATACCCGGACACTTCACTGTTCGCAAATCGTGGAAGCGGCAGAATGGAAATCTCTCCAGTTGGGACACCATGTTTTAGAGAGCTCTGGTTACGCTACTTTTGACACTATACATTTTTCCGAGCGGTAGAATCGCTAGAATGGAAATTTGCACCTTACAGATTTTCCCAGCGGTAGACGCGCTAAAATAGAAATCTGGATACTAAACTTTTTCTGAGCGGTTGTAGCCCTGGAATGGAAAAAATACTTTATAGAAGCGGTAGAAGCTTTAGAATGGAAACGTCCACTGCATACTTTTCCGAGAGGCGTACGGTACACACGTGTCAAAGTCAATGTGGGGTTAAGGAGGATTGTACATTTAGTCAATGTCAGAGCGGGATTATGGAGTAATGTACATTTAATCTAGTGGCAAAGCGGCATTAGGAAGAATGTACATGTAGTCTGCTGTCAAAGCGGGGTTAGGGAGGAATGCGCCTGTAGTCCATTGGAGGAATATACATGTAGCAGACTTTCCAAGCAGGCTTAAGGAGTAATTTACATTAGTGTCAAAGCGGCATTAAGAGGAGTGTACATCCAGTTAAATATCTAAGCAGAATGAGGGGAAATGTGTATGATGTCGAGTATCCGAACGCGCTTAAGGAGTAATGTAGACCAACAGCAGTGTCGAAGTGGCATTGAGAGGAATGTGCATGTAGTCGAATGTCAAAGCGGGGTTTGAGCAGCATGTAGCTGTACACAAGTGTCAAAGCAGAAATAGGAACAATGTTCATGTTGTAGAGTTTCCGAGCAGGCTGAAGGAGTAATGTACACCAGTGTCAAAACGGCATTAAGAGAAGTGTTCATGTGGTCAAGTATCTAAGCAGAATGAGGAGAAATGTACATGTTGTCGATTGTCCGAACGGGGTTAGGGATTAATGTAGGCCTACAGCAGGGTCGAAGTGACATTAAGAGAAATGTACATGTAGTCGAATGTCAAAGCACGGTTGGGGAGGAATGTAGCGACACAAAAGTGTCTAATCAGAATTTGGTGCAATGTTCCTGTTGTCGAGTATCCAAGCGGGGTTAGGGAGTATTGTACACCAACCAGTGTCAAAGCGACATTAATAGGAATGGACATGTAATTGAGTGTCAAATCGGTGTTATGTTACTATGTACATGTAGCCGGTTGATTATGAACGTGGAAATTCTTCACGAACGCTGGCCACTGAACGACAGATCTAATGCTCGTATTGTATCTAAACTTATTTTTGGCAGCCATCTGTCCGAATCTACTCGTCGATCGGAACCTTCTTGACTGTATAAGAATTTGGAGAGAGGAAGATCGTTCCGTCCTGCTGACAATAATACCGTTATCTATCTCTCTCAAAATGTTCCTAATTTAATCTTTAGCCTGCCTGTATGAATATATAAATTATATTAGTTATCCAGGTTTTCCATAGTGTGTGAACATTTATAACCCTGTCTGAAACACTCAAGATTTTTAACAAACCCAAACTGCAACCAGAGTTATTCCCCTTGAATGCATGAGCATTCCCCAGAGAACGTTTTATATCAACGTCCTGTAAATATTTTGCCTGAAAGAAGATAAGGAAACCAAATTATTTACGAATACACAATTGTCCTATGTTTGACAAGACTCTATCAAGGTATATAAGCTCGTACTTACGCATGCTTGTTATAAGTTTTCCGTTATTCTTTCTCAAAATGTTGAGACACCTGCAATTAGTTATTGAAACATGAGCTATTTTGCAATTTAGCGAGTTTACTCTACGATATGTCGTCCATAAGGCCTTGAAGATATAGACGTGATCAGCGCATGTGAATATAACAGAAGTTCATCATTCATAATGCATCTACAGTTCAGTTTGCCTCCTCCTCCGAATCATCCGTTTCTTAAGATCTTTTCAAAAGTTAACATTAAGATAGATCAGTGTGATACCGCTGTTTTGTTGTTGTTGTTGTTGTTGTTGTTGGTGCTGATTTGCTCAATGTATGTTTATGAGATATATCATTACAAAATTGTGTGAAGGCACCTAACACACCTAAGGTTCAATAAACTTCTATTAACGAAGTGTACGAAATTGGAGGTTTGATGATACCAAACTGATACAAGCAGCTTCCTGAAACCCGAAATTTTCGCTAACTTTCACTGCGGATTTCTGTAAATTTCCATTAAACTTTCGAATTATCGTGTCGATCATGCAGAAGAAAGATATTAACCAATGACTGATGCGACAGAAACCATGTATGTACATTCTAACATATTACGTAATCATCGTATCGGACTTCTCAATTTGCCGGGGAAATATGATCCCGATTACTGATCGCTTCACGGGGCATATCAAGCTGAAGAAAACTACTTGAAATTTTATTGCGTTATTCATAAAAAAGTAGTGATATTACAAATCGATAAATATTACAGCTTAGACTGTGACAACGGAAGATATGATATGAAACTATTAATCATCCGAATTCAATTTACTAGGTGACATAACAGTTTACCAGCGGGCGGGCCATTGATGCGACTTATCCGATAAGCCGTTTGCCCAGGTTTGACGTCAATTCTTTTAATTACACTTTGCCTCGGTTGCGAAATAGATTGTTCGTGTCACTGCTAGCTTTTTTCGACAGATAGATATCGACAGATTTTAAATTTGATTGGCTTATGCAATTACACAGACTGACCAATGAAATATCTGTTCTTTGCTTTAATAATTAAGTTCAAGTGTTTCTCTTTGCATGTTTACTGTGTTCAAACTAAAGAATGCGTACATGCAGGCCCCAGGGTATCTGGAACACCTGCAAGCTTCAGAGGTGTGTTAAACTTCTGTAACCAAACTTTCTGAAGCTCGTTCACGAACACAGATGTTTTCTGGCCCATATTTTGTGCCAGGTTTGAGCAATTAATGCCTTTCATCAAGCAATTTCAATTTTTGAGGCGAACCATTCATTCTCGGTCAAGATACCAAAAATCGGTTTTACCGTGGTCAGATATCTTACAGATAAATTCCATGAAATTATTGGTTATGCTAACATTGATGTATTATTATGCGAGATGCAAAACATACCATATACCTGTGCGCATATCATGATAATTATTTCACCAAATATTAATCTATCATTGTATGGCTTCTCAACTTGCCAAGGGGATATGACCCCGGTTTACGATCTCTTCAAATTAAACTGAAACAATTCATTTCGGATTATATCACATTATTGATAAAACAAATCGATAAATATTCCAGCTCAGAGTGTGACAGCGGGAAATGAAATATTCGAAAGCTGTCTTCTAAATCCTATTGAACTTATAAAAGTCATCACAACCCGTGTGCTATAGATTAGACCTGTCCTATAGATGGTTAACCTCGGATGCGAAATAAGGAAGGACAGACTTTGGAAAGCAAGCGTCAGATCCGACATTCAATATTCCGCCGTCGGCCGTAAAAGAATTTCCGCGTCAATAATGAAAAGACCTATTTCGTATGACAGCACAAATTCAAAATGTGTATGAAATAAAATCAATAAATACACAAGATGGTGTCCTGCAAGAGAGAAGCTTTCAACAGTTTTCAATGATGTCAGCAAGACATGATGATGTTCTGTACATAAAATCCTAATCACTGACCATTATTCTTTATCCAAATGAATTTCCAAGTCGTTTTCCAGAGTATGTATCTCTGTCAGAGTATGTATCTCAGTCAGAGTATGTATCTCTGTCAGAGTATGTATCTCTGTCAGAGTATGTATCTCTGTCAGAGTATGTATCTCTGTCAGAGTATGTATCTCTGTCAGAGTATGTATCTCTGTCAGAGTATGTATCTCTGTCAGAGTATGTATCTCTGTCAGAGTATGTATCTCTGTCGGAGTATGTATCTCTGTCGGAGTATGTATCTCTGTCGGAGTATGTATCTCTGTCGGAGTATGTATCTCTGTCAGAGTATGTATCTCTGTCGGAGTATGTATCTCTGTCAGAGTATGTATCTCAGTCAGAGTATGTATCTCTGTCAGAGTATGTATCTCTGTCAGAGTATGTATCTCAGTCAGAGTATGTATCTCTGTCAGAGTATGTATCTCTGTCAGAGTATGTATCTCTGTCAGAGTATGTATCTCTGTCAGAGTATGTATCTCTGTCAGAGTATGTATCTCTGTCAGAGTATGTATCTCTGTCAGAGTATGTATCTCTGTCAGAGTATGTATCCCAGTCAGAGTATGTATCTCTGTCAGAGTATGTATCTCTGTCAGAGTATGTATCCCAGTCAGAGTATGTATCTCTGTCAGAGTATGTATCCCAGTCCGGCTTTGATTGTGTCTGTTCATTTGAACACCACGCAGATGTAAAACACATCACATTCAAACAGACCCTGACCTCGGGTTAAGCGGAATTGGACAAAGGTTACGAAACGTACCACCACAGATCTTGCACTCTAAGATCGTAGTTTGCCGTCAGTGTACGATATTTATCAGAAAATTTGATAACCTATGAATGGAGGCGTTTGGTGGTATATCCGAGTTTCTGTCGTAATTTTCTGTGACGTTGATTAAAATCGTCACAGTCTGTACATGATCTATCGAATGTTGTCAGACGAGATATGTACATACGCGTATACGCCGTATGCAGGTCCTTCTGGGCAGAGGTTCTTCTGTTCAAACTATTATCTGGGCATATTGCCGTAAATAGTGTATTGTTTAATATGAACCTGCATCCAACTGGCCTTTGTGACACCTGTAATGTTATGGATACAGTTGAACATTATCTTTTAAACTGTACACGACACGCAAGGCATAGGTATCAGTTATTTGTTGATCTCACTTTAGTTGGGGTTTTTAATCATACTTTTGACAACATACTAAAGCCTGAAAAGAATAGGGATAAAATATTTAAAGCAGTGGTTAACTATATACTTAAAACACGTCGCTTTGTGTTCAACTAAATTAGACCATTGATATTTTAACTATGTCATTATAAATTAATGCATTATACAAATGTCTACTTGCTTGCTTGTCTTCGTGATACTATTGAAGGTCACGGGGGTGAGTCTAGTATGTGGACTGTAATGTATTGTCCGCTAGCTTGGCCCTGGGGTGTTAGTATTGCCTAGTCATGGGGTTGAGGGTGGGGGGATTTGGCTTGATGCCCCACTTAGGGTTGAGTTTAGTGTGACACCTTTATATCACTGGTCTCCTTGCTTGTACCTGAGGTGTCAGCATTGCCTGGCCTCGGGGGTTGGTTGGGTGACTGGTATGCATTTCAATTTATATTTTAATGTTATGTGTTTATATCACATGTACTGGTCTTTGGTCTGATTTGTTGAGCATGAAATTATTATACACATAATTTTAACATAATCATAACACAGTATGACCATTGCAAGTCCTTTAAATAAGTATACATGATTATTGGCTTGTCATTTTTGACACGTCTTTAATAATTTGTGTATATGTTTATATCCCTTTCTTGGGTTCATATAGTATTTTATGGCCTTTTTAATCCTGATTTTATCAAAGGGTCGTTGGATTCTTAATTCCTGGTGTACTTGCACATAATAATATATCATCGTGTTCCCTTTTCTTCATCGCCTTCCTGTGGTTTAAACTCGCATTGATTGCTTATATACATATATATATTTACAAATCATCGTATAGTATTTAATATATTTATTCATCATATAAGCAAACTCAATGCACAGATAGTGGCGCACATACTTTTTCCAAAGTGAGCGCCACCTAAATTCAAAATCTGTCTGTCAGGTCCTTCTGGGATATTGCTATCCACAATTGTGATCGGATCTCTGGTCGTAGAAATGACATAAGAGAAAACCCTACTCATTATTGTAATGGGATATATCCAGATATAATGTTCCACTATCAGTGGTTTAATTTAAATCCGATGAAGGGGGTAAATATCCTTCGCAGCGTCGTTAATAAAGGGTTGATCCAGTGCTAGGAGATCGTCTATATAGCGTTTGGTGAATGAGAAGGAATGGGCTTTGGAATGGTTATCCTTTGACAATTTCTACATATAGGCGTATTCATACGGAAACAGATATAGCTCTGCCAAACGTGGCGCACAATAAGTACCCATGCTGTTGGTACATGGTATTGTCAAAGTTCATATAGATATTACTCCAGATTCAGCGGAGGTTCTCTAAAAACATCTTGTATCTTCAGATAATCTAATCAATCATATCTTTGTATGCGTTTCAGACAAGAGCTTGAAGCAATGAATACTATACTGTTTGTAACTTTTTACAGTAATTTTACCTTGATAGTATAGCCGTGATGTATGTGCATGAATCAGCTGAATCGCCTAGTATTTCAATAATGTGGAAGTAAAGGAAGACCAAAAACAGGCCTGCGGCGGCGGTGGACTGTTGCTCGTGTTGCCTGTATTGATTATTGTTGTAGAATATGCAACTATTTGTTGAGTATAAAATCACTCCAAAAATAAACAACGAAATTTGCTCAAATCTATATTTGTGGGTTTTGATCTGTTTACTCAAAGCGCTGTTCATCAATCTCTATTGTTTTTATATATCCGTAACTCCAGTATAAAATTGTGACAAAAGTCGATCACTCCTCACTTCACTTATTGGCCCATATAGACAGTTTTTTCTCGATTATAACGTTGCCCTAATCGATATGTCAGGATGGAAAATATGCATTTATTTTTTTTTCAATTTAAAGATAAAGTAAACATGTCTGAAATAATATATACAAATGCAGCCTTCAGGTTCAACATTCATAGACAGTCGTAGTAAATAATACAAACCGTGCACTGTTATACTGATTGAGTACAGACCCGAATTATACCTTTGTGTATGTAACAAAATTGTCGTCCAAAGATTCAGTTAATCAACATCACGAACATGAGTTTCTTGGAATAGTGATATCTAAATTATATATAACACATCCCTTTGTGTGCTCTCATAGATTGCCAGTGAAGCTAGATATGTGTGGATTCTGGTCGTAGATGGATAAAATAGAGTGTTATTTTAAGCGCCATTCTCTCAGAATTGTAGCCACCATTAGCAAATATATGCCTACTATAACGAAACACCTCGATCATATATAATGGCTTCATTGGTGTCGGTCAGTTGCTCCTGACGGAGATGAAGCGGCGTTAATATGTCGACTTAACGAATGTGTGCCAAGATTAATTGACTTCATATTTGACTTATATCGCAGTCTTTGAATACATCATAATCAATCAATAATGGCCGGATATCGATTACATTGTATATATGCTAGCCTTACTTTATAAAAACCCTGGAAAAGCTGGTCTCAATAGTGTTGAAAGTGTTTAGCTCCAGATCTAGAGTAGGCCTACTTAGAGTAGATATTTAGAGAGAAATGTGTGGCATTTACTGACCAGCGTCTCTTTGGTTTTGATTCTGGACGATATACCTGCTTTATCGAACGCCACTGCGTCAATCAATTTTCATGGTACTTCAAAGTGGACTAATTCACCTTTATCGCCTCTTATTGAAGGTATCAGGGCATTGGATCATATATTCCATGTAATATCTAATAAGTTAAACTCAAGTTAATTTATCACATAAATGCAGTGTTATTAGATTACAAGCGTCTGGTCCGTCATTCATAATTCAGCCGTCGCCCATTAGAGAATATCCGCGTCCATAATCCAAAGACCTATTCCATATTCCATATAACAGTATTAGCACCAAATTCAAAAAGACAATCATAGTATACATAAACATAGGCTTGTTTCCTGCAAGAGAGAAGCGGTCAACAGTTTTCATGGCATGACATGACCCAAAATATATATTTGACGAAGCGTTAATTAACAAGTTACAATTATTGCAATAAATTATCTGTGATAGTTTAAAAAGGCTGTGAAAACTGAGCAGCCTTACAAGAGAGATGCTCAAACTCCTTTACTTTTGGATAAAGAATAATGGTCCATGTTTTGGATTTTATGTATAGAACATCATCATGTTTTGCTGATATCATTAAAAACTGTTGACCGCTACTCTCTTGTGAGAAAACATCTGGTGTTTTTATTGTTTTTATTGCCCACACCGTTGGAATTGGTGCCATCTGTCACACGAAACAGGTCTTTCGATCATTGCCGCGGAAATTGTTTTATGGACGACGGCTGAATACTGAATGTCGGATATGACGTTCGGTATTGGAATTACATCGCCTTAGCGAATACACTTTTGTACACTTTCAAGGTTGTGATGCGTCTGAGCCCAAGCAGGTTTATTGCTGAGAAGGAAACAAAGACAAGATATTTTGAGACAGAGTTGATGATGAAATCTTTCGAATTATTGCGTTATAATTTGTTTAATAATAGTTATGTGATAAACAGAATGTTACACTCGTGGCAAGTTAATATGAAATTTTTGTATGTTTATATCCCATATATCCTACCCTTCTAAAAGATCAAAGAGCATAGACCTGTCAAGGGCATTTGACTCATATACTGACTCCTGATTTAATGATTGATCAAATGAAAACACACGGTATGTTCCACAAATCTTATTAGGAACTGTTTATCCAATAATAACCAAAGGGTTAAATTATGAAACTTGTTAATGACTGGGACAGTATTTATAAAGATGTCTCACAGGGTTCTATAATAGCCCCTATCCTATATAATATATTTATCTGTGACTTATCTGTGATATTCACAACTATTCGGAGGACATCGTCTGTCAAGTCCAAACATATACCAACTATTGTTGAAATTTGTTTCCATTTGTTGATTTATTGAAAATCGTATGATTGTTAATTCACAGAAATTCCAATCTATTTTCTATTAAGAAAACTTTATCAAATGATAGTGTTAGTATTGCACCTGTTAACAATTGTATGCTACTTGAGTTTTTTTTACAGTCACTTAACATTTGATATGCGTATTTCCGATATATGTATGAAGTCAGCTCAATGTCTTATGACGACTTTTCAAAGTTTTAGGTGTTTACAGCAGAATGTGCATTTTTAAGACATTAAGACGTCTCATCTTGTTTTAATTACTGTCCTGTGATGTGTCACTGTGGTAGAGGTGGTACTGCCCCGAAGTTTGAAAAGGGAAATATACTATTTGTTTTAACGATTTTAGCAGTACACATGAAGAGCTTTTAGAACAACTGCAATAAAGGCGCGGCTGAGATACTAAGGCTACATCCCAGAATCCACCGTTTTCTCGGGTATGAATGTTAGGTGCCGAGGGATGCTTTCCTGTCGAGTCATATGGTTGCTTTTTAGTCGCCAAACGTCGTCAATTTTTCCCACCTCTTGCATATCGCTCCAATGTAGACAAAGAATCTCTGCCGTCATTACAATTACATCTCAGCCGAACGAACACTGTAGTTAGCAATTGAAGTGTTTAAACCTGTTAATGGATGTTCACTCAGCTATGTTCAAAATATGTTTCTTTTTTAAGATGATAATTATAGTCTTAGGAGTGAATAACAGAATCCAACGCTACCCCGTGTGAAAATAGAAAGATATGGATGATCTCCCCCTGTTCTCAAAAAAGCAGGAAATTTACATTTCTGAACGTTTGATAAAACAATGGAGTGGACCCAATTGTAAATGTAGGTTGGGCCATCTGTCCCTCTCGTTTATGGAACTATAAGAACCTGAATCCGTATATTTTAATGAACTTATCATAATCTTTTAGCAAGCCGGTTACATGTCAGATTATCCACGTACCTGATATATCGGATATATTAATCAGATATACACGGATTTCCCGAACAATGGACTATATATCTAGAATATTAAGCTTCTTGATGCTGTAGAATCTCTAATCGTATCAACGTTACTGCATAATGCTGAGCAAATATATTTAATAAGACGCATACGTATCAGTTTTTATTTTGTTCTGTATCGAATGCCCGTCAGGTGGAAAGTTATCATTGGCGATACCTAAATATCACATAACGAGAAAAAAACAATATAATTTAGAACCACATTAATAAATAATGTTTTAATCCAATCGGAGAAATAATTACAGTGAAATCTTCAGTAAATACATTTCTACCTACTCGTTTATGAACCTCCACAGAAACTGTGATTGGTCGGAGATTCTTCCAATAAAAATACCGGTTTTTCTTCTTGAAAATTTGAATTGGCCAATCGACTGTTTCAAACCTAAAAGATATCCATTGATCATTTTGATTGGCTGGAATTTCTACGAATATCCATTGGAAACAAAATACTTACTATTGAATATGACAATCGTTTCTAAGGGAAGAGCCGAACCCTATCGGGTTCCAAGTAATTGGTAAGCAAGGGGCCATCTTGGCTAATAGGGAAAGCATCGGACAAAAAAGGTGTAAAATCGGAATCGGCATAAAGCAAACCTGTATCGATGACAAAATTGTCGATATGGTTTTGTCTGTAATTAGCGCCTTCCTGGACTCTTGAGATGCATCCAATAATTTCCATATTCCAAGAGTCGCCATAATTCTTTTCGCTTACAAAACTGACATTAGTTTTTCCGTTGCTATGCACGCCGTCGTGTGTACTAATGAAAACATTTGGTAAGTGCCAATTTCGGAATCGCCATACCTCAAAACCTTTCAGAGCCTATTATCGATGACAAAGGAAGACAACATACGATAAAAAATATATTTAAGAATCATTAAAAATAATTGGATGAACATATTGTTTATATCATATAAAATTATTTGTATACTCAAACTACGAATGATGCTCAGATTCGATCACTGCCACCACAATTAT